>JAJOOS010002454.1:0-22183 GCA_029582725.1 Solanum chiquidenum
AAAATGACTCTAAGCTCTAAACACTATAAAGCCCAAAAATGTATATGCTAAACCCTAAATAACACAAAATCCCATAAGCTCTAAACCCTAAACCTATAAAAGCTATAAAACCTTAACCCAAAAAACCCAAACCCCTAAATCCTGAAAGCCATGATAAAACCCTTAACGTAAACCTCTAAACCTAAAAAAACCTAAGCCCTAAACCCTAAACCATAACCTAAAGCACTAAATCCTAAAAAACCCTAAACCCTAAACTTTAAGAAACCCAAAATCCTATAAACCCTAAAATAAACAGTAAAACCCATTTATAGCCACCACAAAACTCTAAACTCTAAACCCAAAATCCTAAAAGTTCGTCAAACCTAATCCTAAAAAAGATTTAAAAAAAACCATAAGCCCTAAACCCGAAACGCTAAAAAACCCTAAGAAACACTGAAGGCTTAAAAACCCTAAAAACCCAAAAACCACCAAACCTAAAAAAATTCTAAGCTCTAATCCCAAAATCCTAAGAATCAATAAATCCTAATCCTAAAAAACACAAAAAAAAACCTAAGCCATAAACCCAAAACTCTAAAGAACCCTAAGAAACATTTAGCCCTTAAAGACCCTTACAAACCCCAAAAAGCCCAATAACCCCTAAACCTAAAAAACCCTAAGCTCTAAATCATATATGCTAAACCCTAGAAAACACAAAAAAATGCTAAGCCCTAAACCCTAAACCTATAAAATCATAAACAACCATAACCTAAAAAACCCAAAGCCCTAAACCTTAGATACCTAAATATAACCCTTAACCTAAAACCCGAAACCTAAATATAACCTTTAACTTAAAACCCTAAACCTGAAAAAACCCTAAGACCTAAACCCTAAACCCTAACCTAAATCTATGAATCCTAAACCTAAAACCCTAAGAAATCCTAAACCTTAAACCTTAGGAAAACCTTAATTCTATAACCCTAAAAACAATTTAAAACCACTAAAAACCATTTAAAACCCCTAAAAACACTAATCTGTAAATCATAAACCCTAAGAAACACTTAACCCTTAAAAACCCTAAAAAAATATATAAACCCCTGTACCTAAAAAATTCTAAACTCTAAACCTTATAAAGCCCTAAATTGTATATGCTAAACCCCAAAAAACACAAAAAACCCTAATCCTAAACCTAAAACCCTAAGAAACCCTAAACCCTAAACCTTAAGTAACCCTAAGTCCTATAAACCCTAATGTACACCCTAAAAGGCATTTAAAAACTCCACAAAACCCTTTGCTCTAAATGCTAAATCCTATAAGATTGTAAACCTTAAACCGGAAAAACACAAAAAAAAAACCTAAGCCCTAAACCCTAAATCCTAGAAAACCCTAAGAAACACTAAACCCTTACAAGCCCTAAAAAATCCAAAAACCCCTATACGTAAAAAACACAAAAAAAAACTAACCCCTAAACCCTAAAGAACTCTAAGAAACGTTTAACCCTTAAAAACCCTAAAAAACCAAAACCTCCAAACCCGACAAAACTATAAGCTCTAAATCCTATAAAGCCCTAAATCGTATATGCTAAATCCTAAAAAATTCAAAACAACAAAAACTGTAAGCCCTAAACATTAAACCTATAAAACCCAAAAAGCCTTAACCTAAAAAACCCAAAGCACTAAACCTTAAAAACCCTAACATAAAACCCTAAACCTAATACAACCCTAACATGAAACCCTTAACCCTAACCTAACGCTATAAATCCGAAACCTTAAACCTTAGGAAAACCTTAAACCTATAACCCTAAAAACCATTTAAAACCCCTAAAAACACTAATCTGTAAATCATGAACCCTAAAAACCCTAAGAAACACTTAACCCTTAAAAACCCTAAAAAAACATATAAACCCCTGTACCTAAAAAACTATAAGCTCTAAACCTTATAAACCCCTAAATTGTATATGCTAAACCCTAAAAAACACAAAAAAAAACTAATTCTAAACCTAAAACCCTAAGAAACCCTAAACCCTAAACCTTAAATAACCCTAAGTCCTATAAACCCTAAAAGGCGTTTAAAAGCCCACAAAACCCTATGCTCTAAACGCTAAATCCTAAAAAATTGTAAACCTTAAACCTGAAAAACACAAAAAAACACTATGCCCTAAACCCTAAATCCTAGAAAACCCTAAGAAACACTAAACCCTTACAAGCCCTAAAAAATCCAAAAACCCCTATACGTAAAAAACAGAAAAAAATACTAAGCCCTAAACCCTAAAGAACAATAAGAAACTCTTAACCCTTAAAAACCCTAAAAAAAACCAAAAATAACAAAACCGACAAAACTCTAAGCTTTAAATCCTATAAAGCCCTAAATCGTATATGCTAAATCCTAAAAAATTCAAAAGAACAAAAACCGTAAGCCCTAAACATTAAACCAATAAAACCCAAAAAACCTTAACCTAAAAAACCCAAAGCACTAAACCTTAAAAACCCTAACATAAAAACCTAAACCTAATACAACCCTAACATGAAACCCTTAACCCTAACATAAAACCCTAAATACTAGCTTAAAATCCTAAGAAACCCTAAATCCTATAAACCCTATTATAAGCCATTAAAGCCATTTAAAGTCCTACAAAACCCTAAGATCTAAATCCTAAATCCTAAAAATCCATAAACCCTAAACCTAAAAATCACACAAAAAAAAACCTAAGCCCTAAAACCTAAACCCAAAAAACCATAAGAAACACTTCACCCTTAAAAACCCTATAACAACCCCTAAACCAGAAAAACACTAAGCCTCTAAACCTTATAAAGCCTTAAATCGTATACGCTAAACCCTAAAAAACCAAAAAAAAAGAAGAAGCCCTAAACCCTAAAAACCTAGATAAGACCCTTAACCTAAAACCTTAAATCTAAAAAAACCCCAAGCCCTAATCCCTACAACCTAACAAAAAACCCTAAATCCTAAACCTAAAACCCTAAGAAACCTTAAAGCTTAAACCTTAAGAAACCCTAAATCATATAAGCCATAAAATAAACCCTAAACCCCATTTAAAACCCCTACAACACCAAAGCTATAAACCCTAAATCCTAAATATCCGTAATTCCTAAACCTAAAAAGCAAAAAAAAACACCTAAGCTCTAACCTAAAACCCCAAAAACCTAGATAAAAACCTTAACCGAAAACCCCAAACCTAAAAGACCCGAAGTCCAAAAACCCTAAACCCTAATCTAAAACCCTAAATCCTAAACCAAAAACCCTAAGAAACCCTAAACCTTAAAAAACCCTAAACCTTAAAAAACCCTAAATCCTATGAACCCTAAAATAAATTAGAAAAACCATTTCAAACCCCTACAAAACTCTAAGATTTAAACCCTAAATCCTAAAAATCCGAAAACCCTAAACCTTAAAAAGACAAAAAAAAAATCACTAAAGCCTAAACCCTAAGAAACACTTAACCCATAAAAATCCTTAAAAAACGAAAACTCCAAACCCTAACAAGCTCAAAGATCTAAACCCTATAAAGACCTAAATAGTATATGCTAAACCCTAAAAAATACCCAAAAAAATCCAAGGCCCTCAATCCTAAACCTATAAAATCCTAAAAAATCTTAACCTAAAAAATCCAAAAGCCTAAACCTTGAAAACCTAAATAAAACCATTAACTTAAATCCTAAACCTAAATAAAACCTAATCCCTAAACTCTAAACCTTAAAACCCTAAAACATAAACCTAAAACCCTATGAAACCCTAAACAGTAAACCCTATAAAACCCTAATTCTAATAAACCCTAAAAACTTTTTAAAACCCCTACAAAATCCTAAGCTCTAAACCCTAAATCCTAAAAATCCATAAACCCTAAACCTAAAAAACACAAAAAATCCTAAGCCCTAAACCCTAAGAAATACTTGACCCTTAAGAATCCTAAAGAACCCAAAAATTCCTAAACCTGAAAATGACTCTAAGCTCTAAACACTATAAAGCCCAAAAATGTATATGCTAAACCCTAAATAACATAAAAATCCATAAGCTCTAAACCCTAATCCTATAAAGGCTATAAAACCTTAACCCAAAAAAACTAAATCCAAAAAGACTTGATAAAACCCTTAACGTAAACCTCTAAACCTAAAAAAACCTAAGCCCTAAACCCTAAACCATAACCTAAAACCCTAAATCCTAAACCTAAAACACTAAGAAACCCTAAACCTCAAACTTTAAGAAACCCAAAATCCTATAAACCCTAAAATAAACCCTAAAAACCATTTATAGCCACCACAAAACCCTAAACTCTAAACCTAAAATCCTAAAAATTCATAAACCCTAACCTAAAAAAGATTTTTAAAAAGACCATAAGCCCTAAACCCGAAACGCTAAAAAACCCTAAGAAACACTTAAGGCTTAAAAACCCTAAAACCCCAAAAACCACCAAACCTAAAAAAATTCTAAGCTCTAATCCCAAAATCCTAAAAATCAGTAAACCCTAAGCCTACAAAACACAAAAAAAAACCTAAGCCATAAACCATAACCCTAAAGAACCCTAAGAAACACTTAACCCTTAAAAACCCTTACAAACCCCAAAAAGCCCAATAACCCCTAAACCTAAAAAACCCTAAGCTCTAAATCATATATGCCAAACCCTAGAAAACACAAAAAAATGTTAAGCCCTAAACCCTAAACCTATAAAATCATAAAAAACCATAACCTAAAAAACACAAAGCCCTAAACCTTAGATACCTAAATATAACCCTTAACCTAAAACCCGAAACCTAAATATAACCTTTAACTTAAAACCCTAAACCTGAAAAAACCCTAAGCCCTAAACCCTAAACCCTAACCTAAAACAATAAATCCTAAACCTAAAACCCTAAGAAACCCTAAACCTTAAACCTTAGGAAAACCTTAATCCTATAACGCTAAAAACCATTTAAAACCCCTAAAAACACTAATCTGTAAATCATAAACCCTAAGAAACACTTAACCCTTAAAAACCCTAAAAAAACATATAAACCCCTGTCCCTAAAAAACTCTAATATCTAAACCTTATAAAGCCCTAAATAGTATATGCTAAACCCTAAAAAACACAAAAAACCCTAATCCTAAACCTAAAACTCTAAGAAACCCTAAACCCTAAACCCTAAACCTTAAATAACCCTAAGTCCTATAAACCCTACTATAAACCCTAAAAGGCGTTTAAAACCCCCCACAAAACCCTATGCTCTAAATGCTAAATCCTAAAAAATTGTAAACCATAAACCTGAAAAACACAAAAAAAAGCCTAAGCCGTAAACCCTAAATCCTAGAAAATCCTAAGAAACACGAAACCCTTACAACCCCTAAAAAATCCAAAAACATCTATACGTAAAAAACACAAAAAAAACTAAGCCCTAAATCCCAAAGAGCCCAAAGAAACATTTAACCCTTAAAAACCCTAAAAAAAACCAAAAATCCCAAAAACGACAAAACTATAAGCTCTAAATCCTATAAAACCCTAAATCGTATAAGATAAATCCTAAAAAATTCGAAACAAAAAAAAATGTAAGCCCTAAACATTAAACCTATAAACCCCAAAAAACCTTAACCTAAAAAACCCAAAGCACTAAACCTTAAAAACCCTAACATAAAATCATAAACCTAATACAACCCTAACTCGAATCCCTTAACCCTAACATAAAAACCTAAATCCTAGAATAAAATCCTAAGAAACCCTAAATACTAAACCTTAAGAAACCCTAAATCCTATTAACCCTATTTTAAAGCCATTTAAAAGTCCTACAAAACCCTAAGATCTAAATCCTAAATCCTAAAAATCCATAAAACCTGACCTAAAAAACACAAAAAAAAACCTAAGCCCTAAACCCAAAAAACCCTAAGAAACACTTCACCCTTAAAAAACCTATAACAACCCCTAAACCAAAAAAACACTAAGCTCTAAACCCTATAAAGCCTTAAATCGTATACGCTAAACGCTAAAAAAACAAAAAAAAAAAGAAGCCCTAAACCCTAAAAACATAGATAAGACCCTTAACCTAAAACCATAAGCCCTAATCCCTACAACCTAACCAAAAACCCTAAATCCTAAACCTAAAACCCTAAGAAACCTTAAAGCTTAAACCTTAAGAAACCCTAAATCCTATAAACCATAAAATAAACCCTAAACCCCATTTAAAACCACTAAAAAACCAAAGCTCTAAACCCAAATCCTAAATATCCGTAAATCCTAAACCTAAAAAGCAAAAAAAAACTGAGCCCTAACCTAAAACCCAAAAAACCTAGATAAAACCCTTAACCGAAAACCCCAAACCTAAAACACCTGAAGTCCAAAAACCATAAACCCTAATATAAAACCCTAAATCCTAAACCTAAAACCCTAAGAAACCCTAAACCTTAAAAAACCCTAAATCCTATGAACCCTAAAATAAATAAGAAAAACCATTTCAAACCCCTACAAAACTCTAAGATCTAAACCCTAAATCCTAAAAATCCGCAAACCCTAAACCTAAAAAAGACAAAAAAAAATTCACTAAAGCCTAAACCCTAAGAAACACTTAACCCATAAAAATCCTTAAAAAACTAAAGCCCCTAAACCTAACAAGCTCAAAGATCTAAACCCTATAAAGCCCTAAATAGTATATGCTAAACCCTAAAAAATACCAAAAAAAATCCAAAGCCCTCAATCCTAAACCTATAAAATCCTAAAAAATCTTAACCTAAAAAACCCAAAGCCTTAAACCTTGAAAACCTAAATAAAACCATTAACTTAAAATCCTAAACCTAAATAAAACTTAATCCCCAAACCCTAAAGAATAAACCTAAAACCCTACGAAACCCTAAACAGTAAACCCTATAAAACCCTAAATCTAATAAACCCTAAACTAAACCCTAAAACCATTTTAAAACCCGTACAAAATCCTAAGTTCTAAACCCTAAATCCTAAAAATCCATAAACCTTAAACCTAAAAAATACAAAAAATCCTAAGCCCTAAACCCTAAGAAATACTTAATCCTTAAAAATCCTAAAGAACCCAAAAATTCCTAAACCTCAAAATACTCTAAGCTCTAAACACTATAAAGCCCAAAAATGTCTATGCTAAACCCTAAATAACACAAATATCCATAAGCTCTAAACCCTAATCCTATAAAAGCTATAAAACCTTAACCCAAAAAACCCAAACCCCTAAATCCTAAAAGCCTTGACAAAACCCTAAACGTAAACCTCCAAACCTAAAAAAACCTAAGCCCTAAACCCTAAACCATAACCTAAAACCCTAAATACTAAACCTAAAACCCTAAGAAACCCTAAACCATAAACTTTAAGAAACCCAAATTCCTATAAACCCTAAAATAAACCGTAAAAACCATTTATAGCCACCACAAAACCCTAAATTCTAAACCCTAAATCCTAAAAATTCATAAACCCTAAACCTAAAAAATATTTTTAAAAAACCATTAGCCCTAAACCCGAAACGCTAAAAAACCCTAAGAAACACTTAAGGCTTAAAAACCCAAAAACCACCAAACCAAAAAATATTCTAAGCTCTAATCCCAAAATCCTAAGAATCAGCAAACCCTAAGCCTAAAAAACACAAAATAATACCAAAGCCATAAACCTTAAACCCTAAAGAACCCTAAGAAACACATAACCCTTAAAAACCCCAAAAAACCCAATAACCCCTAAACATAAAAAACTCTAAGCTCTATACCCTAAAAGCTCTAAATCATATATGCTAAACCCTAGAAAACACAAAAAAATGCTAAGCCCTAAACCCTAAACCTATAAAATCATAAAAAACCATAACCTAAAAAACACAAAGCCCAAAATCTTAGATACATAAATATAACCCTTAACCTAAAACCCTACACCTGAATGTAACCTTTAAGCCCTAAACCCTAAACCAAAAAAACCCCTAAGCCCTAAACCCTAAACCCTAACCTAAAACTATAAACCCTAAACCTTAAACCTTAGGAAAACCTTAATCCTATAACCCTAAAAACCATTTAAAACCCCTTCAAACCATTTAAAACCCCTAAAAACACTAGTCTGTAAATCATAAACCCTAAGAAACACTTAACCCTTAAGAACCCTAAAAAAACATATAAACCCCTGTACATAAAAAACTCTAAGCTCTACACCTTATAAAGCGCTAAATTGTATATGCTAAACCCTAAAAAACACAAAAAAACCGTAATCCTAAACCTAAAACTCTAAGAAACCCTAAACCCTAAACCTTAAATAACCCTAAGTCCTATAAACCCTACTATAAACCCTAAAAAGCGTTTAAAACCCCCCACAAAACCCTATGCTCTAAACGCTAAATCCTAAAAAATTGTAAACCTTAAACTTGAAAAACACACAAAAAAAACCTAAGCCCTAAACCCTAAATCCTAGAAAACCCTAAGAAACACTAAACCCTTACAAGTCCTAGAAAATCCAAAAACCCCTATACGTAAAAAAAAATACAAAAAAAAACCTAAGCCCTAAACCCTAAAGAACTCTCAGAAACATTTAACCCTTAAAACCCCTAAAAAAAACAATAAATCCCAAAACCAACAAAACTCTTAGCTCTAAATCCTATAAAGCCCTAAATCGTATATGTTAAATCCTAAAAAAATTGAAAACAACAAAAACTGTAAGCTCTAAACATTAAGCCTATAAAACCCAAAAAACCTTAACCTTAAAAACCCTAACATAAAACCCTAAACCTAATACAACCCTAACATGAAACCCTTAACCCTAACATAAAACCCTAAATCCTAGAATAAAATCCTAAGAAACCCTAAAGACTAAACCTTAAGAAACCCTAAATCCTATAAACCCTATTATAAACCCTTAAAGACATTTAAAAGTCCTACAAAACCCTAAGATCTAAATCCTAAATCCTAAAAATCCATAAACCCTAAACCTAAAAAACACAAAAAACAAACTATTCCCTAAACCCTAAACCCAAAAAACCCTAAGAAACACTTCACCCTTAAAAGCCCTAAAACAACCCCTAAACCAAAACAACACTAAGCTCTAAATCCTATAAAGCCTTAAATCGTATACCCCAAACCCTAAAAAACCAAAAAAAAAACACAAAGCCCTAAACCCTAAAAACCTAGATAAGACCCTTAACCTAAAACCCTAAATCTAAAAAAACCCTAAGCCCTAATCCCTACAACCTAACCAAAAACCCTCAATCCTAAACCTAAAACGCTACGAAACCTTAAAGATTAAACCTTAAGAAACCCTAAATCCTATAAACCATAAAATAAACCCTAAACCCCATTTAAAACCCCTACAAAACCAAAGCTCTAAACCCTAAATCCTAAATATCCATAAATCCTAAACCTAAAAAGCAAAAAAAACAAACTAAGCCCTAACCTAAAACCCCAAAAACTTAGACAAAGCCTTAACTGAAAACCCCAAACCTAAAACACCTGAAGTCCAAAAACCCTAAACCCCAATCTAAAACCCTAAGAAACCCTAAACCTAAAAGCCTAAGAAACCCTAAACCTTAAAAACTAAATACTATGAACCCTAAAATAAATTCGAAAAACCATTTCAAATCCCTACAAAACTCTTAGATCTAACCCCTAAATCCTAAAAATCCGCAAACACTAAACCTAAAAAAGACAAAAAAATATTCACTAAATATTTAACCCTAAAATACCCTAAGAAACACTTAACCCATAAAAAATGAAAACCCCTAAACCTAACAAAATCAAAGATCTAAACCCTATAAAGCCCTAAGTAGTATATGCTAAACCCTAAAAAATACCAAAAAAAATCCAAAGCCCTCAATCCTAAACATATAAAATCCTAAAAAATCTTAACCTAAAAAACCCAAAGACCTAAACCTTGTAAACCTAAACAAAACCATTAACTTAAAACCATAAACCTAAATAAAACCTAATCCCTTAACCCTAAACCCTAAAACCCTAAACCTAAATAAAACCTAATCCCTTAACCCTAAACCTTAAAACCCTAAAACATAAACCTAAAACCCTACGAAACCCTAAACAGTAAACCCTATAAAACCCTAATTCTAATAAACCCTAAAAACTTTTTAAAACCCCTACAAAATCCTAAGCTCTAAACCCTAAATCCTAAAAATCCATAAACCCTAAACCTAAAAAACACAAAATATCCTAAGCCCTAAACCCTAAGAAATTATTTATCCTTAAAAAACCTAAGGAACCCAAAAATTCCTAAACCTGAAAATGACTCTAAGCTCTAAACACTATAAAGCCCAAATATGTATATGCTAAACCCTAAATAACACAAAAATACATAAGCTCTAAACCCTAATCCTATAAAAGCTATAAAACCTTAACCCAAAAAACCAAAACCCCTAAATCCTTAAAGCCTTGATAAAACCCTTAACGTAAACCTCTAAACCTAAAAAAACCTAATCCCTAAACCCTAAACCATAACCTAAAACCCTAAATCCTAAACCTAAAACCCTAAGAAACCCTAAACCCTAAACTTTAAGAAACCCAAAATCCTATAAACCCTAAAATAAACCGTAAAAACCATTTATAGCCACCACAAAACCCTAAACTCGAAACCCAAAATCCTAAAAATTCGTAAACCCTAAAGCTAAAAAAGATTAAAAAAAAACCATAAGCCCTAAACTTGAAATGCTAAAAAACCCTAAGAAACACTTAAGGCTTAAAAACCATAAAAACCAAAAAACCACCAAACCAAAAAAAATTCTAAGCTCTAATCCCAAAATCCTAAGAATCAGTAAACCCTAAGCCTAAAAAACACAAAAAAAAACCTAAGCCATAAACCCTAAACCCTAAAGAACCCTAAGAAACACTTAACCCTTAAAAACCCCCAAAACCCAATAACCCCTAAACCTAAAAAACTCTAAACTCTAAACCCTAAAAGCTCTAAATCATATATGCTAAACCGTAGAAAACACAAAAAAATGCTAAGCCCTAAACCCTAAACCTATAAAATCATAAAAAACCATAACCTAAAAAACAAAAAGCCCTAAACCTTAGATACCTAAATATAACCCTTAACCTAAAACCCTAAGCCTAAATATAACCTTTAACTTAAAACCCTAAACCTAAAAATAACCTAAGCCCTAAACCTTAAACCCTAACCTAAAACTATAAATCCTAAACCTAAAACCCTAAGAAACCCTAAACCTTAAACCTTAGGAAAACCTTAATCCTATAACCCTATAAACCATTTAAAACCCCTATAAACCATTTAAAACCCCTAAAAACACTAATCTGTAAATCATAAACCCAAAAAAACCTAAGAAACACTTCACCCTTAAAACCCTATAACAATCCCTAAACCTAAAAATACTAAGCTCTAAACCCTATAAAGCCTTAAATCGTATACGCTAAACCCTAAAAACCCAAAAAAAAAAAGAAGCCCTAACCCATAAAAACCTAGATAAGACCCTTAACCTAAAACCCTAAATCTAAAAAAACCCTAAGCCCTAATCCCTACAACCTAACCAAAAACCCTAAATCCTACACCTAAAACCCTAAGAAACCTTAGAGCTTAAACCTTAAAAAACCTAAGCCCTAAACCCTAAACCATAACCTAAAACCCTAAATCCTAAACCTAAAACCCTAAGAAACCCTAAACCCTAAACTTTATGAAACCCTAAATCCTATAAACCTTAAAATAAACTCTAAAAACCATTTATAGCCACCACAAAACCTTAAACTCTAAACCCAAAATCCAAAATATTCGTAAACCCTAAACCTAAAAAAGTTTTCAAAAAAACCATAAGCCCTAAACCCGAAACGCTAAAAAACACTAAGAAACACTTAAGCCTTAAAAACCCTAAAAACCCAAAAACCACCAAACCTAAAAAAATTCTTAGCTCTAATCCCTATAAATCCCTAAATCGTATATGCTAAACCATAAAAAAAAAAAACACAAAAAAAACGCTAAACCTTAAACCTTAAACCTATAAAACCCTAAAAACCCTTAACCTAAAAAACCCAAAGTCCTAAACCCTAAAGACCAAGAAAAGAGCTTAACCTAAAAAACCCTAAATCATAAACCGTAAGAAACCCTAAATCCTATAATCCCTAAAACCCATTAAAAACCTCTAAAAAGCACTACGCTCGAAGCCCTAAATCCTAAACATCCGTAAACCCTAAATCTAAAAAACACAAAAAACCCTAAGTCCAAAACCTTAAACCCTAAGAAACACTTAACCGTTAAAATCCCCCAAAACCCAAAAACCCCTAAACCTAAAACACTCTAAGCTCTAAACTCTATAAAGCCCTAAATCATACTTGATAAACCCTAAAAACACAAAAGAAACCTAAGGCCTAAACCATAAACCTATAAAACCCAAATCCCTAAACCATACAAATCTAGATAAAATCCTTAACCTATAACCCTAAACCAAAAAACCTCGTAAACCCTAACCTAAAACTTTAAATCCAAACCTTGAACACTAAATCCTAAATCTAAAACCCTAAATCCTTAACCTAAAAAACATTTAAACCTTAATCTAAAACCCTAAACCCTAAATATAAGAAACCCTAAATCCTATAACCCCTAATATAAACTCTAAAACCATTTAAAACCTCTAAAAACCATAAGCTCTAAACCCTAAATCTTAAAAATCTGTAAACCCTAAACCTAAAAAACACAAAAAAAACCCTAAGACGTAAACCCTAAGAAACACTTAACCCTTAAAAGCCCCTAAACCTAAAACAACTCAAAGCTTTAAACCCTTTAAAGCCCTAAATTGTATATGTTAAACCCTAAAACTACATTTAAAAAAACCTTAAGCCCTAAACCCTAAACCTATAAGAGCCTAAAAACCTTAACCTAAAAAAGTCAAAGCCCTAATCCCGTAGAACCTAGATGAAACCCTAAACCTAAAATAACCCTAAGCCCTAAACCCTAAATCCTACCCAAAAACCCTTAATCCTAAATCTAGTACCCTAAGACACCCTAATCCTAAACCTTAAGAAACCCTAAATCCTATAAACCCTAAAATAAACCCTTAAAACCATTAAAGCCCTAAAAAACCCTAAGCTCTAATCCCAATATCTTAAGAACCAGTAAACCCTAAGCCTAAAAAACACAAAAAAAAACCTAAGCCCTAAACCCTAAACCCTAAAGAACCCTAAGAAATACTTAACCTTTAAAAACCCTAAAAACCCCAATAACCCCTAAACCTAAAAAACTTTAAGCTCTAAACCCTATAAAGCCCTAAATCATATATACTAAATCCTATAAAACACAAAAAAAATGCTAAGCCCTAAACCCTAAACCTATAAAGTCATAAAACACCATAACCTAAAAAAACCAAAGCCCTAAACCTTAGATACCTAAATATAACCCTTAACCTAAAACCCTAAACCTAAATATAACCTTTAACCTAAAACCCTAAACCAAAAAAAAACCTAAGCCCTAAAGCCTAACCAAAAACTATAAATCCTAAACCTAAAACCCTAAGAAACCCTAAACCTTAAACCATAAGAAACCCTCAATCCTATAACCCTAAAAACCATTTAAAACCCCTAATCTCTAAACCATAAACCCTAAAACCCCCTAAGAAACACTTAACCATTAAAACCCCTAAAAAGCATATAAACCGCTGTACCTAAAAAACTCTAAGCTCTAAACCTTATAAAGCCCTAAATTTTATATGCAAAACCTTAAAACACACAAAAAACCCTAATCCTAAATCTAAAACCCTAAGAAACCATAAATCCTAAACCTTAAATAACCCTAAGTCCTATAAACCCTAATGTAAACCCTAAAAAGAGTTTAAAACCCCACAAAACCCTATGCTCTAAATGTTAAATCCTAAAAGATTGTAAACCTTAAACCTGAAAAAATGCAAAAAAACCCTAAGCCCTAAACCCTAAAGGCTAGAAAACTCTAAGAAACACTAAGCCCTTACAAGCCCTAAAAAACCAAAAAAAACCTATACCTAAAAAACACAAAAAAATCCTAAGCCCTAAACCCTAAAGAACCCTAAGAAACACTTAACCCTTAAAAACCGTAAAAAACCCAAAAATCCCTAAACTGACAAAACTCTAAGCTCTAAATCCTATAAAGCCCTAAATCGTATATGCTAAATCCAGAGAAATTAAAAAAAACAAAAATTGTAAGCCCTAAACATTAAACCTATAAAACCCAAAAAACCATAAACTAAAAAATCCAATGCACTAAACCTTAAAAACCCTAACATAAAACCCTAAACCTAATACAACCCTAACTCGAAACCCTTAACCCTAACATAAAACCCTAAATCCTAATGTAAAATCCTAAGAAACCCTAAAGATTAAACATTAAGAAACCCTAAATCCTATAAACCCTATTATAAACCCTTAAAGCCATTTAAAACTACTACAAAACCCTAAGATCTAAATCCTAAATCCTAAAAATCCATAAACCCTAAACCTAAAAAACAAAAACCTAAGGCCCTAAACCCTAAACCCAAAAAACCCTAAGAAACACTTCACCATTAAAAACCCTAAAACAACCTCTAAACCTAAAAAACACTAAGCTCTAAACCCTATAAAGCCTTAAATCATATACGCTAAACCCTAAAAAACCAAAAAAAAAAAGAAGCCCTAAACCCTAAAAACCTAGATAAGACCCTTAACCAAAAACACTAAGCCCTAAACCCTATAACCTAACCAAAAACCCTAAATCCTAAACCTAAAACCCTAAGAAACCTTAAAGCTTAAACCTTAAAGCTTAAACCTTAAGAAACCCTAAATCCTATAAATCATAAAATAAACCCTAAACCCCATTTAAAACCCCTACTCAACCAAAGTTCTAAACCCTAAATCCTAAATATCCGTAAATCCTAAACCTAAAAAGCACAAAAAAAACCTAAGCCCTAACATAAACCCCAAAAACCTAGATAAAACCCCTAACCGAAAACTCTAAACCTTAAAAATCCGAAGTCCAAAAACCCTAAACCCTAATCTAAAACCCTAAATCCTAAACCTAAAACCTTAAGAAACCTTGAACCTTAAAAACCCCTAAATCCTATGAACCTTAAAATAAATCCAAAAAAACATAACAAACCCCTACAAAACTCTAAGATCTAAACCCTAAATCCTAAATATCCGCAAACCCTAAACCTAAAAAAGACAAAAAAAATAATCCCTAAAGCCTAAATCCAAAAACAACCCTAAGAAACACTTAACCCATAAAAATCCTTAAAAACCACAAAAACCACTAAACATATCAAACTAAAAGATCTTAACCCTATAAACCCTAAATAGTATATGCTAAACCCTAAAAAAACCGAAAAAATCATAAGCCCTCAATCCTAAACCTATAAAATACTAAAAACTCTTAACTTAAAAAACCCAAACCCCTAAACCCTGAAAACCTAAATAAAACCTTTACACAAAAACCCTAAACCTAAATAAAAGCTAAGCCCTCAACCCTAAACCTTAAAACCTTAAAACATAAACCTAAAACCCTAAGCAGTAAACCTTATAAAACCCTAAATCTAATAAACCCTAAAAACTTTTTAAAACCCCTACAAAATCCTAAGCTCTAAACCCTAAATCCTAAAAATCCATAAACCCTAAACCCAAAAGCACAAAAAATCCTAAACCCTAAACCCTAAGAAATACTTAACGCTTAAAAATCCTAAAGAACCCAAAAACTCCTAAACCTCAAAATTACTCGAAGCTCTAAACCCTATAAAGCCCTAAAAGGTATATGCTAAACCTTAAATAACACAAAAATCCATAAGGTCTAAACCCTAAACCTATAAAAGCTATAAAATTTTAACATAAAAAACCCAAAGCCCTAAATCTTAAAAGCCTTGATAAAATCCTTCACGTAAAACTCTAAACCTAAAAAGACCTAAGCCCTAAACCCTAAACCATAACCTAAAACCCTAAATCCTAAACCTAAAACCCTAAGAAACCCTAAACTCTAAACTTTAAGAAACCCTAAATTCTATAAACCCTAAAAACCATTTATAGCCACCACAAAAGCCTAAACAGTAAACCCAAAATCCTAAAAATCCATAAACCCTAAACCTAAAAAATATTTTTAAAAAAACCATAAGCCCTAAACCCGAAATGCTAAAAAACCCTAAGAAACACTTAAGCCATAAAACCGTAAAAACCTAAAAACCCCTAAACCTAAAAAAAATCTTAGCTCTAAACCCTATAAATACCTAAATCGTATATGCTAAGCCAAAAAAAACCTTAAGCCGTAAATCCTAAACTTATAAAACCCTAAAAAAACTTAACATAAAAAACCCAAAGTCCTAAACCCTAAAAACCAAGAAAAAAGCTTAACCTAAAAAAACCGTAAATCATAAACCTTAAGAAACCCTAAATCTTATAAACCCTAAAATCCATTTAAAACCCCTAAAAAGCACTAAGCTCGAAACCCTAAATCCTAAACATCCGTAAACCCTAAAACTAAAAAACACAAAAAACCCGAAGTCCAAAACCTTAAACCTTAAGAAACACTTAACCCTTAAAATCCCAAAAACCCAAAATCCCCAAAATCTAAAAAACTCTAAGCTCTAAACTCTATAAAGCCCTAAATCGTACTTGATAAACACTAAAAAACACAAAAGAAACCTAAACCTTGAACCATAAACCTAAAAAACCCAAATCCCTAAACCATAAAATCCTAGATAAAATCCTTATCTATAACCCTAAACCCTAACCTAATACTTTAAATCCAAACCTCAAACACTAAATCTTAAATCTAAAACCCTAAATTCTTAACCTAAAAAAACTCTAAACCCTAAACTAAAACCCTAAACCCTATAAATAAGAAACCCTAAATCCTATAACCCTAAAATAAACCCTAAAATCAATTAAAACCCCTAAAAACTCTAAGCTCTAAACCCTAAATAGTGAAAATCTGTAAACCCTAAACCGAAAAAACACAAAAAAAAACCTAAGTCGTAAACTCTAAGAAACACTTAACCTTTAAAAATCCCTAAACCTAAAAAAACTCGAAGCTCTAAACCCTTTAAAGCCCTAAATTGTATATGCTAAACCCTAAAAATACATTTAAAAAAAACACTAAGCCCTAAACCCTAAACCTATAAAAGCCTAAAAACCTTAAGCTAAAAAAAGTCAAAGCCCTAATCCCTAAGAACCTAGATAAAACCCTTAACTTGAAACCCTAAACCTAATATAACCCTAAGCCCTAAACCCTAAATTCAACCCAAAAACCATTAATCCTAAATCTAATACACTAAGACACCCTAATCCTAAACCTTAAGAAACCTTAAATCCTATAAACCCTAAAATAAACCCTTAAAACCATTTAAAGCCCATAAAAAACCCTAAGCTCTAATCTCAATATCCTAAGAATCAGTAAACCCTAAGCCTAAAAAAGACAAAAAAAAAAAAACTAAGCCCTAAACCCTAAGAAACACTTAACCCTTAAAAACACTTAAAAACCCAATAACCCCTAACCCTAAAAACCTCTAAGCTCTAAACCCTATAAAGCCCTAAATCATATATGCTAAACCCTAGTAAACAAAAAAAATGCTAAGCCCTAAACCTTAAACCTATAAAATCATAAAACACCATAACCTAAAAAACCCAAATCCCTAAACCTCAGATACCTAAATATAACCCTTAACCTAAAACCCTAAACCTAAATATAACCTTTCACCTAAAACCCTAAACCTAAAAAAACTCTAAGTCCTAGACCCTAAACCCTAAACCCTAACCTAAAACTACAAATCCTAAACCTAAAACCCTAAGAAACCCTAAACCTTAAACCTTAAGAAACCCTCATTCCTATAACCCTAAAAACCATTTAAAACTCCTGAAAACACTAATCTCTAAACCATAAACCCTAAAAAACTGTAAGAAACACTTAACCCTTAGAAACCCTAACAAATCATATAAACCTCTGTAGCTAAAAAACATTAAGCTCTAAACTTTATAAACCCCTAAATTGTATATTCTAAACCCTAAAAGACACAAAAAAAACCCTAATCCTAAAACTAAAATCCTAAGAAACCATAAACCCAAAACCTTAAATTACCCTAAGTCCTATAAACCCTAATGTAAACCCTAAAAAGCGTTTAAAATCCCCACAAACCCTATGCTCTAAACGCTAAATCCTAAAAAGTTGTAAACCTTAAACCAGAAAAACACAAAAAAAACCCTAAATCCTAGAAAACCCTAAGAAACACTAAACCCTTACAAGCCCTAAAAAACCCAAAAAACCCTATACCTAAAAACCACAAAAAAAAACTAAACCCTAAACCTTAAAACCCTAAAACATAAACCTAAAACCCTATGAAACCCTAAGAAATAAACCTCATAAAACCCTAAATCTAATACACCCTAAAAACTTTTTAAAACCCCTACAAAATCCTAAGCTCTAAACCCTAAATCCTAAAAATCCATAAACCCTAAACCTAAAAAATACAAAAAATCCTAAACCCTAAACCCAAAGAAATACTTAACGCTTAAAAATCCTAAAGAACCCAAAAACTCCTAAACCTCAAAATTACTCTAAATTCTAAACCATATAAAGCCCTAAAAGGTATATGCTAAACCTTAAATAACACAAAAATCCATAAGCTCTAAACCCTGAACCTATAAAAGCTATAAAATCTTAACCAGAAAAACCCAAAGCCCTAAATCCTAAAAGCCTTGATAAAATCCTTAACGTAAAACTCTAAACCTAAAAAGACCTAAGCCTTAAACCCTAAACCCTAAATCCTAAACCTAAAACCCTAAGAAACCCTAAACTCTAAACTTTAAGAAACCCTAAATCCTATAAACTCTAAAAACCATTTATAGCCACCACAAAACCCTAAACTCTAAACCCAAAATCCTAAAAATCCGTAAACCCTAAACCTAAAAAATATTTTGAAAAAACACATAAGCCCTAAACCCGAAATGCTAAAAATCCCTAAGAAACACTTAAGCCATAAAAACCCTAAAACCCCAAAAACCACTAAACCTAAAAAAATTCTTAGCTCTAAACCCTATAAATCCCTAAATCGTATATGCTAAGCCAAAAAAAAAAAAAAAAGTAAACCCTAAACCTATAAAACCCTAAAAACCAAGAAAAAAGCTTAACCTAAAAAAACACTAAATCATAAACCTTAAGAAACCCTAAAGCTTATAAACCCTAAACCCCATTTAAAACCCCTTAAAATCACTAGACTCAAAAACCTAAATCCTAAACATCCGTAAACCCTAAAACTAAAAAACACAAAAAACCCTAAGTCCAAAACCTTAAACCCTAAGAAACACTTAACCCTTAAAATCTCTAAAAACCCAAAAATCCAAAATCCCCTAAACCTAAAAAACTCTAAGCTCTAAACTCTATAAAGACCTAAATCGTACTTGATAAACACTAAAAAACACAAAAGAAACCTAAACCTTGAACCATAAACCTATAAAACCCTAAAAAACCCAAATCCCTAAACCATAAAATTCTAGATAAAATCCTTAATCTATAACCCTAAACCTAAAACAATCCTAAACCCTAACCTAAAACTTTAAATCCAAACCTAGAACAATAAATCCTAAATCTAAAACCCTAAATCCTTAACATATAATCCTAAACCTAAAAAACCTCTAAACCCTAAACTAAAACACTAAACCCTAAAAATAAGAAACCCTAAATCCTATAACCCCTAAAATAAACCCTAAAATCATTTAAAACCCCTAAAAACTCTAAGCTCTAAACCCTAAATAGTGAAAATCTGTAAACCTTAAACCAAAAAAAAAATTAAAAAAATACTAAGTCGTAAACTCTAAGAAACACTGAACCCTTAAAAATCCCTAAACCTAAAAAAGCTCGAAGCTCTAAATACTTTAAAGCCCTAATTTGTATATGCTAAACCCTAAAAATACATTTTAAAAAAAACCTAAGCCATAAACCCCATTTAAAACCCCTACTAAACCAAAGTTCTAAACCCTAAATCCTAAATATCCGTAAATCCTAAACCTAAAAAGAACAAAAAAAACCTAAGGCCTAACCTAAAACCCCAAAAACATAGATAAAACCCTTAACCGAAAACCCCAAACCTAAAAAACCCGAAGTCCAAAAACCCTAAACCCTAAAAACCCTAAATCCTAAACCTAAAACCTTAAGAAACCCTAAACCTTAAAAACCCCTAAATCCTATGAACCCTAAAATAAATCCGAAAAACCATATCAAACCCCTACAAAACTCTAAGATCTAAACCCTAAATCCTAAATATCCGCAAACCCTAAACCTAAAAAAGACAAAAAAAAATAATCCCTAAAGTCTAAACCCAAAAACAACCCTAAGAAACACTTAACCCATAAAAACCCTTAAAAAACACAAACACCACTATACCTAACAAACTCAAAGATCTAAACCCTATAAAGCCCTAAATAGTATATGCTAAACCCTAAAAAAACCAAAAAAATCCTAAGCCCCCAATCCTAAACCTATAAAATCCTAAAAAGTCTTAACTTAAAAAACCCAAACCCCTAAATCCTAAACCTAAAACCCTAAATTCTAAACCTAAAACCCTAAGAAACTCTAAACTCTAAACTTTAAGAAACCCTAAATCCTATAAACCCTAAAATAAACCCTAAAAACTATTTAGAGCCACCACAAAACCCTAAACTCTAAACCCAAAATCCTAAAAATTCGTAAACCCTAAACCTAAAAAAGATTTTAAAAAAAACCATAATCCCTAAACGCGAAATGCTAAAAAACCCTAAGAAACACTTAAGCCATAAAAACCCTAAATACCCAAATACCACTAAACCTAAAAAAATTCTTAGCCCTAAACCCTATAAATCCCTAAATCGTATATGCTAAGCCAAAGAAAACACAAAACAAAACCTTAGCCGTAAACCCTAAACCTATAAAACCCTAAGAAACCTTAACATAAAAAACCCAAAGTCCTAAACCCTAAAAACCAAGAAAAAAGCTTAACCTAAAAAAAACCTAAATCATAAACTTTAAAAAACCCTAAATCTTATAAACCCTAAAACCCATTTAAAACCCCTAAAAAGCACTAAGCTCAAAACCCTAAATCCTAAACATCCGTAAACCCTAAAACTAAAAAACACAAAAAACCCTAAGTCCAAAACCTTAAACCCTAAGAAACACTTAACCCTTAAAATCCCTAAAAACCCAAAAATACGAAATCCCCTAAACCTACAAAATTCTAAGCTCTAAACTCTATAAAGCCCTAAATCGTACTTGATAAACACTAAAAAACACAAAAGAAACCTAAACCTTGAACCATAAACCTATAAAACCCTAAAAAACCCAAATCCCTAAACCATAAAATTCTAGATAAAATCCTTAACCTATAACCCGAAACCTAAAACAACCCTAAACCCTAACCTAAAACTTTAAATCCAAACCTAAAACAATAAATCCTAAATCTAAAACTCTAAATCCTTAACCTAAAATCCTAAACCTAAAAAACCTCTAAACCCTAAACCCTAAAAATAAGAAACCCTAAATCCTATAACCCCTAAAATAAACCCTAAAATCATTTAAAACCCCTAAAAACTCTAAGCTCTAAACCCTAAATAGTGAAAATCTGTAAACTCTAAACCAAAAAAACACAGAAAAAAAACCTAAGTCGTAAACCCTAAGAAACACTTAACCCTTAAAAATCCCTAAACCTAAAAATACTCGAAGCTCTAAACCCTTTAAAGCCCTAATTTGTATATGCTAAACCCTAAAAATATATATTTTTTAAAAACCTAAGCCCTAAATCCTAAAAACCTTAACCTAAAAAGAGTCAAAGCCCTAATCCCCAAGAACCTAGATAAAACCCTTAACCTGAAACCCTAAACCTAATATAACCCTAAGCCCTAAACCCTAAATTCTACCCTAAAACCCTTAATCCTAAATCTAATACCCTAAGACACCCTAATCCTAAACCTTAAGAAACCTTAAATCATATAAACCCTAAAATAAACCCTTAAAACCATTTAAAGCCCCTAAATACCCTAAGCTCTA
This sequence comes from Solanum chiquidenum, assembly GCA_029582725.1. NCBI lineage: Eukaryota > Viridiplantae > Streptophyta > Magnoliopsida > Solanales > Solanaceae > Solanum > Solanum chiquidenum. Next base: position 21,896 of record JAJOOS010002454.1, read on the forward strand.
ATCCCAATATCCTAAGAATCAGTAAACCCTAAGCCTAAAAAACACACAAAAAAAAACCTAAACCCTAAAGAACCCTAAGAAACACTTACCCTTTAAAAACACTTAAAAACCCAATAAACCCTAACCCTAAAAACCTCTAAGCTCTAAAACCTATAAAGCCCTAAATCATATATGCTAAACCCTAGTAAACAAAAAAAATGCTAAGCTCTAAACCCAAAACCTATAAAATCATAAAACACCATAACCTAAAATACCCAAAGCCCTAAACCTTAAATACCTAAATATAAC
>JAJOOS010002456.1:0-17025 GCA_029582725.1 Solanum chiquidenum
AATTTCCGAAATCATGCACGGATTTTGAGATATATGGAAATTACAATTATAGGTGTTTCCGTAGCACATTTTTAAGAACTTTTTGGGTCAAATTCAAATATAATCATTTCATTAGTTCTCGACTCCAAACTCACATATGAGGCTCTAGTTTCACTCTATCATTTTCCGGGTCGTTACAGCTGGGTACGTCGAAACTTACAAATCTTGACTGAAAAACGATTTGCAAGGCCTTTCCTTTCCACTTCCAAACATCTACCGCAGTTTGGAGGACAAATAATTCGAGGCTCTGATAGAATTGGAAGAAGTCAAAAAGGAAGCTCGGGACATGCATAATGAATTGCTCTGAAAGCAAGAGGAGGATAAATATGTCTTCGATAGTGTAACCCAAGATTTAGAAAGCTTGAGGAGCGATCTTGGGGAGCTCAACTCATGGATGGAAGGTAAGAGAGAAGACATGCGGTTTGAAGATTGGCAAGAAAAAGGGCGTCGGTACGACGGATATTGGCTAATGACTCAGTATAGGCTTTAGCGCTACATGGGACAAAACAAGAAAAGCAGATTGATAGAGGGATCATCGGGGACCTCTTAGTGGATGTCGCCCCTTCATGTGTCTTTCTCTGTGTATTTGCAGTTATTTGCCCCTGAGTGGACTTGCTTTTCTTGTATTGTGGTAATCCTTTCAATTGACCCCTGTATGGGTCTTGCCTTTTGTATTTCTCATTTATTCCCTATTACTTTTGTTTATTTTCTCTTTTTGAACATTATTTCTATATATACAAAATTTGTTTTGGGGTAACGAAATGGTTCAATTCTACACATATATCTTTCAAATAAGCTAGGGCACAAAAGAGCCCCCTACTTGTTTACGACCCGCGATAGCCTCTTGTGTACTTTAACTGTTTATGTGATATTGTTGTTTTGAATGAGCAAATGTTAGCTCACTCCTTTCCAAAAAGTTTCCGAAAATCTTTACAAAACCAAGCCACTACCTCAATGTTCGATAGAAATTCCTAGAGTCTTGAGTTTCTCAGCCAGAACTAAATCCCACTACCATATCCTAAGCCATTACTCTATCTCAGGAAAGGTTGAATCATCACTACGATGCAAAGAAGCTAGAATGCCGAAGTGGAGCTGACTGAGGAAGAACTGATGCTGGAACTGCACCGGATCAACCGGGAGATCCAAGAAGTGAAGGAAAGGGCAATAGATGTAGAATTCACCACTGCAGTTGCCCTAGCCAAAAGTGCAACATTAGACGTGGACATAGAAACTAAAAAGGTGAGATTGTCTATAATGGATGAAGAGATAGCTGCTACGCTGAAGAAAAAAGAGGATGCAACACTGGAGATTCAGAGGCTGTGCAAAAAATACCCTTTCCTTGATAAATAGGTTAATGTCACCACTCCCGAAGAATCTAAACCTGAAGTTGTTGAAGAAGAACCTGAAGAAGAAGTTAATGACATGATTCCTTTCCGAGGACAACTGAAAGAAGGAGGCGGGAAGATCACCCTTCGGGCATATTGTTAGAACCATAGCGGGCAAATTCCTGCTTATTAAAAAAGTTCAGTCCACGTTACTCATGGGTTAACATGTCCTCAAATGAAGCAACTGATGTTATGTGTTTATATGCCTTCTATGTGATATTTTGCATCATGTTGTCATGAATTAAAACTAACAGGTTTGCCATTGATTTGTTTTTCATTTACAGGTACTTAGAACTGATCTGTGTTGATAAGCTCGCTGATCATCCTTATTTCACAAGATCTAAGGCTACCAAAGACTCCTTCCCCGATCAAAGTTCATAGAAAGGAAAAGCAATAATAGGTGATAACAATGAAGAGATTGGCCTGACTGCTGTTGTCGTGGCTCCGCCCACTGTCGCTGATAAAAATGATTTAATTATGCAGTTGATGCAGCAAATCGCCGAAATGAGGGTCGAAATGATGAAAAAGGCAAGATTTGCCTAATCGTATTTTTGCTTTCAACCCTCCAGGAGATGTAAGACCTCTACTCTACTTTCCTCCTTCAAACGCGAACAGGGTCAGAACCCACCCTCCAATCCTACTAAAAAATCCCGCAACCTTCAACCTAACCTACCCAAATCCCCATTATACCTTCGTCTCTTACCAAGCACCACTTCCTCCTCAAGGTACCAACCCTTAAGCGCTACTTCCTCCTCAATATGTCAACACACAAACTTGTCCTTCCCCTCAAAACCAAAACGTTAACAACCCGCAAACCTTGCCCCATCACTAAAATAAGCATACCAACCCCCAGACTTTCCCCCAAAATTACCAAGCCCCTCCAAATACCCAAAATCCCTCCATTGTTCCACCCTTGCCTCAAAAACTACTTTCCAAATCCTAGTCCCAAATGAAACGTATGCCAACTGTTATGAACTCGATCATTATGAAAAATAAGAGAGAGAGAGAGAGGAGGGCAAAGGAAGAGGTAGCCAAGATGTGTCACGACCCGGGGCTACCCCCTAGATGCGACACACTGTACAAGACTCCGAAGAGCCTCGTACAAGCCTCATAGCATTCATAACATTCGATATATATAAATAGTGCGGAATTAAAAACTCATTTAAAATCCATACAATCAAAACTTTATTTTAAACACTTGACACACAACGGAAGTCTATTGTCTCACATGGCCATCTAAAAACAATATCTGAAACATAAGTTGGGTCACATCTCTTTACAATTGAAAAGTCTAACAATAGTATTTTACATGAAAGAAAATGAAACTTCAAGTACTTGTCCTCGATCTATGAGGACATACCAGTTAGTCTTGGAGAATCTCAAATCCAAGCTTCAACTAGAGAGAAAGCAACTCACTTGCCGGAACCTACACTTGTAGTAAAACATGAAGAAATATGGGTTAGCACAATTAAGTACAAAGTATGATTGCCATGCAAAAAGCATGCTTAAAATAGACATTTTATTTGAAAGTCATGATATATGCTAATTTGATAAAATTTCATGAACATAAGCATAAGAGTCATAATATACAACCATAAACAACATACAAGTCATTTCTTCACATTAGAACATAATCAACATATAACCCATTACCTTCACATTAGGCCTTCACCTCAAGTAACCCTCAAGCTATACTTTGTGCAATGTATGAATAGCATCCCATACCACTATCCACACTAAGTACCACCTCAAGGTCACCAAAAGTGAACTTACCATTGAACCTTTCAATCTTTACACAATATTCATACATAAGGGACATAAACATTTCATACATCATATCATCACATAAGGACCATCATCTAGGGCAACTCTAAGTCATACTTATGCAATGTATGAGTAGCATCCCATACTACTACTCACACTAAGTACTCCTTTGAAGCCACCATAGACAAGACACATTCATACTCAATAAGTCATAACAAGGAAGTAACTCATAATACAATCCAAGTATAACATGCATCTTTACATTTAAGCATATAAGAGTCAACATTCTTCATTAGCTTTATTTAGGACACATTCATATATTAGCCATTAAGACATAGAGAACTCACTATGATCCTCTCAAAGCCTACTCGTGCAATGCATGGATGTCATCTCATACTACCACCCACACTTCATAGAACTCCTCAAGAAACCATAATGCACATCTCACATGATGGGAATAAGAGTTTAATGGACATACACCATGTGAGCTTGACATGGAATCCGGTGTCATGAAGCCCCACACCGTAAAGAGGTGGTCTACTTGCCTAAGGTACGACCGATAACATTAGCTTTGGTGAATCCACTAGCTAGACCTATGTGGGCACATAGTTAAGGGATAATAAAGATGTTCATTGAAATCCGGCCTAACGTAGGGAGAACCTCCATTTTACCATATCCTCTCGGTGCTTAGCCTACATTCCCATAGAGTAGTTTCATTTACATTTCATTATTGTACTTAAGAGGGCCACCAACATTTGGCCTACCGACCCAAGATACATTGCACATGAAAGGGACACCAACATTAGATCTACCGCTTCAAGGTACATTACAAGGATAGATCATTGACTTTCCTAGAAAGAGCCACCACCATTAGGTCTATCGCTTCAAGGTTCATCATTTCACACAAGAAAGGGCCACCAACATTAGGTCTACCGCTTCAAGGTTTAATATCACATTAGTTCCTAAACTCATCATGAAGGGCCACCAACATTAGGTCTATTGATCCAAGGTTTAGCCTAGAATACTTCATCATTCATTCATTCATTCAAGGCTACCAACATTAGGTCTACCAATTCAAGACATTAAGATATTAAGTCAAGATACATTCATTATACAAGAAGAGGATGCCTAAGCCTACCAATCCAAGTCATCAAATCACATTGCTTCCATTTATACAAGAAAAGGATTCCTAAGCCTACCAATTCAAGACATCACAATCACATTACTTCCATTTATACAAGAAAAGGATGCCTAAGCTTACCAATTCAAGATATACAATACATAGAAGAAAACCCTTCACATTCCATCATCATCATCCATGAGTGTTAATTGGTAATATGCTTTCAACAATAACACAATTACATTCTAATCATGATCATAGTTCTTTCATTGATATCACATACATATCCTTCACATCATAATCATACATAGATTCTTCATGAACTTGCCTTTCAAGTCCATGAACCAACATCAATCCCTAAATCTAAGATACTACAATAATTCAGCAAATTAACATGATTTAATCATTTCTTTATTATAAACATAAGAAATTCAACATACTTCCACAATCAATCGATTCCCAATCTCAAATCACAACTTAGGATTTTGGCGGAAAACATGGGTTCAAGGAATAAATCATCATAATTAAACTTTAAATCCACATTTCATTCATAATTCAATGCAATAAATCCTTTGAAAAATGCTTGGAAGTGAACCCATGCTAAGATTGAAAACTAGGGTTTTTGGGGAAACATTGGAGACTTGTAATCACTTTTGAAATTGGCTCCTTGAAAGAAACTAAGTCAAGGATGAAGACCACCATACCTTCTATGGAATAAATCCACGAAAATACCTTGAAAAACTTGAAGTCTTGACCTTGAGAGCTTGAATACTTCACCTCCAATGGAGGTTTTTAGAGAGAGAACTTTTGAGAAGAGAGGTTTCTAGCTTTGGGGTGTTTTGAAATAATGAGTTGAAAATGTGTTTTAATACTTTAAAACCCTTAAAATATGATAATAAACCAATAATAATCGTCCATTAACTCAACTAACCAAGGGAGGAATTTACTAAGTTGCCCCTGCACTTGGCCGTTTTGGACAACATAAACCGTGGTGATCCACGAACCACCACCCATGGACCGTGGGTGGATCCACGAGCCATGCTGGCAAGTCGTGGTTTGGTTCTATGGGTTTCCATTTGGGACCTTGACCCATGGAGGCCATCCACGGGGTGTGGATGGACCTACGGGGTGTAGGTTTCACCAAAAACTTGGGAAGTTTTCTCTTTTGGGGCAGCCTTGGGGTTAGGCTTTAGGGTCCTCCTCAAGGACCCCTAGGGTGGTTCTTGGGGAGTCATACCTTGACGTTTAACCCCTAAACCCCTCAACCTAAGCTCGGGACAACATTATACAACCTCAAACCTCACAATAACTCAAACACACACACGTTAGCCTCTAGTTTCACTTATTCATTTTACGGGTCGCTACAAGCTGGATATGAAAGAAGAGATCAAAAAATCCATAAGCATTCCCGAAGTTGCTAGGTTGAGTTATGAGGATCTTTGTATCCATCCAAATCTGGACCTCCCGAAAGGGTTTAAAGTGCCAAAAATTGATATTTTTGGAGGAACAGAGAATCCTTTAGCGCACCCGAGGGCCTATTGTGACCAGCTCGTGTGAGTTGGAAGGAATGGAGCCTTATAAATGCGGCTATTCAGCCGAGGTTTGAATGGAGAAGCCCTGGAATGGTTTACATCTCAGGAAACGAAGCAATGGCCTAACTGTTATGCTCTGGCTAAAGAATTTATTGAATGATTTACCTACAATGTAGAGATTGTTCCTGATCATTATTCCTTAGAGAAGATGAAGCAAAAATTGACCAAAAGTTTCAGAGAATTGGTGTATAGATTGAGAAAGGAGGCAACTAGTCTGAGAAAGAAATTGTTGAAGTATTTGTGCGGGTTCAAGAGCCCGAGTATTATGATAGGATCATGTTGCTCGTTGGACCAAAGTTCGCCGAGATAGTCAAGGTTGGTGAGACTATTGAAGACGGATTAAGAATCGGGAAGACTGTCTGTGTTGCTGCTTCGTCCGGATCCTCGGGGTTGTGGAAGAAGAAGAGAAAAGACATGTCTTCTATTTCTTATGCATCTGAGGGGAATAAGCCCTCAAGAAATTCCTCATCGTACCAAGGTCGTTCTCGACCTTCAAAGAGTTCATACCTGACTTGTTATGTACAGGCTGATTATCAAACCCCTTCCCCAAATTATCAAAATGCCCCTCCCCCAAATTACCAAAATACCCCTCCTCCTATTTACCAAACTCCTCCTCCTGTTTACCAAACTCCCCCTCCTGTTTATCAAACTCCATCTCCTCACTATCGAAATGCCACCCCTAACTTTGAAATCGGGCAAGCAAATTACCAAGATCCTCTGTCACGACCCGGGGTTACCCCCATAGGAGCAACATGGCATACTTGACCCCGAAGGGGTCTCATACAAGCCCTTAGCATAATCATAACATAAAGACATAGAATAATGCGGAAAATTTAGAACTTTTACAGTGGAAGTCTTTCTCATAAAAGAAAATCATAAGAGTCTAGACCTTCTGTCAATCACCATCTAAAACATAGGAATACAATCTTAGGGACATAGCCCTTTACATCAATAGTCTTGAACATATAAAGTACAATAGAAGCTAGAAACAATAACATCTTGTCCTCGAACTTGAGGACTCACCAAGCCTAGAGAATATTCAACCCAAGCTTCACTTGAAGGAAGTAGTACGTCTCAACGACCAAAACCACACTTATAAGAAAATGTAGAAAATATGTGTTAGCACAATTAATTGTACCAAATATGGAAGCCATGCACAAAAATCCTTAAAACATGCACAAAAGGGACATATAGTTGAAATCATTCATTTATTGAGTTTGAAAGCCATCATGCACTTTAAGAGTCATCACATAGTCAAATCATATCATAAGAAACCCTAGATCACCATCATCATGCATAACATACCTTGACCTCATCCATAGTCAACATTCATAGATAAAGAGACATTCATATTCATGACTTGTAATAAGGAACATCATTCTTAACCTCAACTCACATGCTGCATACATAGATTCATACATCTTCATGTCAGAAGTAAACCACACCATAACCCCTTTATAAGTCTACTTGTGCAATGTACAAGTGAAGTCCCATACTCCCACTCATACTAAGCAAAGCTCATTAAGAAGTCATAGATATAGCTCACATTTAGGTTCATGTTCATATTTATATTCATAGTCATGGTTCATGTTCATGTAAAGCCTACATTAATTCATAAATCATCATGTCATTAAGTACATACCACAATCACTCTCAAAGCTTATTTTTGCAATGCATAAGTGAAGTCCCATACCCCCACTCACACTAAGTAAAACCCCTTAAGTAATCATAACACATAACTCATGTTCTTGTTCATAGTTTATATTCTTGTTCTTGTCGTGTCATGGATCTTGTTCTTTTCATGTAGGGAGATATAGCCTTAACCGACATAGACCATGCGAGCTACATGGAATCCAGTGTCATGAACCCACATCGAAAAGAAGTGTTCTACTTGGCTAAGGTAGAACAAACATGTTTAGTTTATAGGTGGATCCAGTAGCTAAGAACCTATGTGGGTACATAGTTATGGGATAGGGAGATTGCTACTAGAAACTCGGACTAACTCAGGTATAAGGTTTCCATCCCTTGATCTTATCCGCTCGGTGCTAAGCTTAATTCCCTTTAACAATCATGTTAAGTCTTTACTTTATATTCATGTTCATGGAAGAATGACTATCACTCAAACCATCGTGGTATCATGGTAGCTCATGGATTCATTAGGTGAGAATGTCCTTTCAACCTTAGAATCGTTAGTATGTGAGCAAACCTTTCACATCACGATCATGGTGTTAATGAGAATAACCTTTCAATCAACACAACTACATTATCATAATTATAGACCTTTCATGCATAATCAAGGGTAAGGGGTGTAGGGGAGAAGGATATTGCATCAATACCACCAATACACAATAGTCAAAGGATCATCACTACATAGGTGAATCATGAGTTCATATACAACCTTCATCAACATATACAAACCCTAGTTACTGCCCTTCAAGGTTAGGAATCAAGATCAACCCAAAATTCTAGAATTATCACATTATATAGAGGGATATAATTATTCAATAACATAATACATGTAAACATAATCAATTGAAAAACTTCCCTGATCAATTAAGTCGCACTTTAGTTCACAATTTTGGAAGAAAGGGAAATCATGGGTCCAAAGGATATTTTCATCATAATTAATCAATACTCCATTAATACAACCATAAATCATCATAATCAATCATAATAAACCGTAATTAAACAATTGAAATCGTTTTGGAAGAAGACCCATGACTAGATTGAAATCCTAGGTTTTTGAAGTCTTAAAAACATACTTTGAAGGGGCTCCTTGGGTGATAGCTACCCAAGGATAAAAAGCATCCATACCTTAGGTTGATTTCCACAAGAAATTGGAGAATAAAGGTTGGTTCTTGAACCCCTAGCTTGACCTTGACCTTGCTTTTCAATGGAGTCTTAGAGAGAGAATTCTTTGGGAGAGGAGAGGTAGTTACTAGTTTAAATCTTGTGAGTTGTGAGAAGTTAAATGACTTAGAAGTATTTATATAGGTCTAAAATAATTAATAATAACTGTCCCCACCCTTAATTAATTGATTAAGAATTAATTGAAATGTTTGACCCTTGGCCGAAATAGAAGCAACTTTTGGAGACCCCATCCACGAAACCTCCACCTACGGTTCGTAGGTGGGGTGACGCCACGTACTGGTGAACCGTGGTTTGGTTCAGAGAGGGGGAAAATCAAGTGAGTTTGGGGAAGACTAAGTCTTGACTCACGACCCCCACCTACGGGGCGTGAGTCCACCCACGGGGCGTGGGTGCCCCTTTCGTAGGTGACTGCCTTCAGGTAACTTTTTGGCTGAAATTCAAGGACTTCCTCAAGGACGCTTAGTTAATCCTTGGGGGGTCATGCCTTGACGTTTAGGCACTAGGACCTTAGTAAGAAATTAGGGAAGTCATATTACGACTCTTATCTTCCTGTTAACCCTTTTTAGAACACTAGACTATATGTTAGGCTCTAGCTTAGGTCATTAGATTTCCGGGGTGTTACATTACCACCCCCCCCCCCTCAGGAACATTCGTCCCCGAATGATGATCTAGACACCAAACTAAGTTAGAAACTCTAGACTAACAACCAATATGCATGAAACACCAAAAATGTGCAAAACTCTTAAATGCAGTATTCACTTTATGCACTTATTCATAGGGAGGAAACTTCAACTCCATCACAAGACATGGTCAATGCAACACAAGGAAGTAGGAGCTACATCTACCAAACCAATATGCATGAAACTCATCAATTTACATGAACATGGGAGGAACTACCTTCTCCAACTCAAATAAGCTCAACAAAACAATATGGAGCCAACATGTCATTTCATCAAAACATAATTAGGCATGTTCATCATTTCACCTCATGAAGTAAAAAATGCAATCATCATACAAAAATGCAAATCAACATGAGGAAAATATAAATCATGAAAACTCAATTTATGCTAAACATGAATTCTCACAAGAACATACACAACATAAGGAAATCATGGAAAACTTATACCATATACATGACTCCAAAATCACTTAAAACTTAAGAGGAACTACTTATCTCAAGCTTGAATAGGAGTAGAAGGAAAAAGATGAGGATAACAAGACTTCATATCGGCCTCGGCCTCCCATGTAGCACCCTCCACTAAGTGATTCCTCCATAAAATCTTAACGGAGGCCACTTCCTTATTTCTCAACCTCTTTACTTGCCGGTCCAAAATTTCTACCGGAACCTCTTCATAGGACAGACTCTCATCAACTCCTATATCCTCTAAAGGAAGGATGGATATCGGATCCCCAATGCACTTCTTAAACATGGAGACATGAAACACCGGGTAACCGGAGCCAATTCAGTTGGCAAGTCTAATTCATAGGCAACCTTGCCAACACGTTTCAAGATTTGGTATGGGCCCACATACCGAGGACTAAGCTTCCCCTTTTTACTGAACAACTTCACACCCTTCATACGTGAGATTTTCAAGTAGACCCAATTACCAACTTCGATTTCAAGATCCCTTTTCCTTATATAGGCATAGGACTTTTGCCAACTTTGGGCCGTCTTCAACCTTTCCCTAATGAGTCAAACTTTTTCAATAGCCTCATAAACTAGTTCGGGACCCACTAGAGGAATTTCACCTACTTCAAACCACCCAATCAAAGATCTACACCTCCTACCATATAATTCTTCAAAAGGAGCCATGGCGATTCTAGAATGGTAACTATTGTTGTAGGAAAATTCAATTAATGGTAGATTATCGTCCCAATTACCCTTGAAGTCAATGACACATGCCCTCAACATATCCTCTAAGGTTTGGATGGTGCGCTCCTCTTGACCATCCGTTTGAGGATGAAAAGCGGAACTAAGTTTAGCATTGGTACCCAATCCTTGTTGGAATGCTTTCCAAAAGAGTGAAGTAAATTGGGTACCACGGTCCGAGATAATGGACAACGGGACCCCATGCAACTTCACTACTTCCTTGATGTATAATTTGGCACAATCTTCCGCAAAAAAAGAGGTCTTGACGGGAATAAAGTGGGATGATTTGGTCATCCTATCCACAATGACCCAAATAGAGTCATTTTTCCTTCGAGTACGAGGCAAACCCACCACAAAGCCCATATTCACATCCTTCCACTTCCAAGTGGGAATATCTATGTTTTGGGACAAACCTCCCGGTTTTAGGTGTTCGACCTTAACTTGTTAACAATTCGAACATTTGACCACAAAACCCGCTATATCCTTTTCCATGCCATTCCACCAATACACTTCCCGTACGTCACGGTACATCTTGGTGGCTCCCGGATGAATAGAATACCGTGAACCATGAGCCACTTCTAAAATTTGCTCTCTTAAGCCATCAACATCCGGAACACATAATCTACCTTGGTACCTAAGCACCCCATCTCCCTCTTGGGAGAAAGCCTCAACGGACTTGTTAAGAACCGATTCTTTTAACTCCATTAAAATAGGATCAAGGTGTTACTTAGACTTCACGTCAACCACAAAGGACGATTTGGAACTATGATGGACCATAAATCCACCCTTGGTGGAATCTACTAGTTGGACACCTAGACAGGCCAATCTATGCACATCACGAACCAAATCCTTCTTCTCATCATCTACATGAGCCACACTACCCTTGGAAAATCTACTTAGGGCATCCACAACTACATTAGCTTTGCCGGGGTGGTAAAGGACACTCATGTTAGAATCCTTTAAAAGCTCTAACCACCTTATTTGTCGGAGATTCAAGTCTTTCTGGCTAAACACTTATTGTAGACTCTTATGATCAGTGAATACATCAACATGCACCCCATAAATATAGTGTCTCCATATTTTCAAGGCAAAAACTACCGCCGCTAGTTCGAGATCATGGGTCAGGTAATTCTTTTCATGAGTCTTGAGTTGCCTTGAAGCATAGGCAATCACCTTACCATGTTGCATGAGTACACACCCCAAACCTACTCTCGAAGCATCACAATAAACTACAAATCCATCGGTACCCTCCAGCAAAGTCAACACCGGGGAGGAGGTGAGTCTATCCTTAAACTCTTGGAAGCTTTTCGCACAAGCTTCCAACCACTCAAATTTGGACTTCTTTTGGGTCAAAGCAGTTAACGGAGAAGCAATGGATGAGAAGCCCTCAACAAATCTCCTATAATACCCGAGAAAACCCAAAAAACTTCGAATATTGGTGGGACTTAGGGGTCTAGGCCAACTCTTAACCGCGTCCATATTCTTAGGATCAACCGCTATACCCATACAATATGACCGAGGAAAGCAACCAACCTTAGCCAAAACTCACACTTCTAAACTTAGCATACAATTGTTGGTCTTTAAGGACTTGCAATACTATCCTCAAATGATTCATGTGTTCACCCTCACTCTTTGAGTAGATCAAGATATCGTCAATGAAAATGATCACAAACGAATCAAGATATTGCCTAAACACCCTATTCATAAGGTCCATGGAAGCCGCCGGGGCATTGGTCAAACCAAAAGACATTACTAGGAATTCATAGTGACCATATCATGTTCAGAAGGCCATTTTAGGAATGTCAAACCCTCTTACCCTTAGTTGATGGTAGCCCGACCGAAGGTCAATCTTCGAAAAGTAACTTGCTCCTTGGAGTTGGTCAAACAAATCATCAATTCTAGGGAGAGGGTACTTATTCTTTATAGTGACCTTGTTCAATTGGCGGTAGTCTATACACATTCTAAGGGACCCATCCTTCTTTTTAACAAACAATACCGGAGAACCCGATGAAGATATGCTTGGTTGAATAGAACCCTTGTCTAGCAAATCCTTGAGTTGTGCTTTCAATTCTTTCAATTCGGCTGGAGCCATTCGATAAGGGGGAATGGATATGGGCTGAGTATCCAGCAAAAGATCAATGCCAAAGTCTATTTCCCATTCGGGAGGAATGTCGGGCAAGTCATTAGGAAAGACTTCCAGAAACTCTCTCACCACGGGGATCGACTCCAAAGAAGGAGTCTTGGACTCAACATCCATGACTTTAACAATATGGTAGACACACCCCTTGGAAATAATTTTCCTAACTTTTAGACATGAAATGAATCGACCTCTAGGGATAGAATTTCCCCCTTCCATTCTAAAGTATGCTCATTAAGAAATTGAAACTTGACCACCCGAGTTCTACAATCAATAGACGCAAAACATGCATGCAACCAATCAATGCCCAAGATTACATCAAAGTCCAACATATCTAATTCTATCAAATCAACCAAAGTGACTTTATGAGACAAAGTAATATGACAACTCTTATATACTCTTTTACCTACAATCGACTCACCAACCGGGGTAGCCACCGAAAAAGGTTCTTTTAACTCATCAGGGAGTATCTAAAATTTCATAGCCACAATAGGTGTAACAAATTACAAAGTGGCACCGGGGTCTAACAATGCATAAACATCAATGGAAAAGACTTGTAACATACCGGTCACAACATCTAGGGAACCTTCTTAGTCACTCTGGGATTGGAGAGCATAGAAGTGGTTCTTCTTAGGAGCATCAAAATTTGAACCACTAGATAGGGCATGCTTGCCCTATCTTCCTTGAACCTTTAGCATGGGGCAATATCTCACCATATGACCACTCTTCCCTCACTGAAAGCAACCATCCGTTCCCACAAGACACTTGCCCTCATATTTCTTGCCACACTTAGCACAAGTAGGCCTTGTCATGGTAGATCCACCACTATTGCCTCCTTGAGGCTTAGGATTAGCCACCCTATCCCTTTTAAATCTTAGAGCACTAGAGGAGCCTTGGTTGGAGAACCTAATTTACCCTTGGAAGAATTCCCATCATCGGTCCTTGCCTTCTTCACTTCCTTATTCACATGCTTGAGCTTTTCTTCCTCAATTTGTTCGGCATGAACCATAAGATGTGAAATATTCATACTTGGGATGAGCATTGCCGAACGACATTCATTGACTACCAAGTTGGATACCCCCATAACAAATTTGTTCAACTTGGCCCTAGAGTACGCCACCAAAGTTGGAACATACTTAGATAATTGGGTGAACTTAAGGCTATACTTTTTCACACTCATACCTCCTTGGCGAAGGTTGATGAATTCTTGCATCTTTTACTCCCTTAACTCTGGGGGAAAAAACCTATCAAGGAAGACCGACTTGAACAATCCCCAATCAACCGGGCCCTCCCTCACAGGTCTCTCTTCCTTCCATTGCTCATACCAAACTTGAGCCACATCCTTCAATTGGTAGGCGACTAGTTCCTCCTTCTCTGGGGAAGAAATTCCCATGGAATCAACCACCTTAAACACTTCATCTATAAAACTTTGTGGGTCTTCATCCACTTTTGAGCCATAGAATGTAGGGGGATTCATTCTTCTGAAATCCCTTATCCTAGAAGCGGTACTTGCATTGTGGTTCACATGAGCTCTAGCATCCCTAGTGACTTGAGTCGTTAAAACATGAGTCAATGTTTGGAGAGCCGGCCTTATTTCCATATTTGTCATAGCCCCCCATCATTAGGAGCTTGAGGTACTTGAGGCCCTTGAGGTTCTTGGGGAGGAACTCTCTCATTAGCAATCTCCTCTTCCACTCTTCTTGTGGCCGTCCTTCTTGAAGTCATATCCTATATGCACAAGAAAAGGATTAGGAAAAAGTATTTTATAGAGTTAAGACTCTTAAGGAACGACTAAAGAGTAATGAAAGAAGTGAAAGTTCCTAAGCATCTTATTATCACGACCCGAGAGCACCCCCTAGTCGTAACATAGCGTACTTGACCCCGAAGGGGTCGCATACAAGCCCTTAGCATTATCATATCATAAGATCGTAGAAAAGTATGGAGAATTTAAAACTTTCTTTAAACATAAACTCAAAAAGCATTTCGTAAAAGCGAAAGTCTTTCTAACATCATTCTCTCAAACCATCTATGAGTAACATGAATAAAAGTCTTGGGACGCAGCCCACATAAAGTCTAAAACATAAGAAAAGACATAAATGAAACATAAGGGGTTTGTCCTCGAAGCTATGAGGACTCACCAATCTTCAATCTTCTTTCACTTAGGACCCTAGCCTCCAAGCAACTAAATCTCCCATCACCCTACATTTGATTAGAATGTAGGCAGTATGCGTTAGTACTAAAGGTACCAAGTATGAAAGCTAACATGCCAACATAAAACATCTCAAAGGGGTTAGTCAACATAAGACATAATCATAAGAGACAATAACATAAGACGTACATAAGTTCATACTTCAACCCTTAGTCTTTCATATTCAAGTGAACTACTTCACAAGCCACCTCCAAGCATACTTGTGCAAGGCCAATATAGCATCCCATAATACTATCTAAGCTAAGTACATTCTCTTTGGTCATTCTTGGTCATAGTCCACCTTCATAGTTAAGACCTAGGTATTCATGACATAAGAGCACTAAACCCCTAAGTAACCTCAAGGCACACTTGTGCAATGTATGTGGGGAATCCCATAATACCACACACACTAAGCATATCTTGAAGCCACCCTATTCATATTTACCATTTCTAGGTGTCACTATAGACTTACTTCATATTGACAAGGAACTATCAACTTAAGTCGATCATATCATGGAAGGCAACTATAGCAACTATCCAAGCTAGACATATATCACATAAGAGGACACTTCATAAGTAGCTTCAAGTCATACTTGTGCCATGCATGAATGGAATCCCATACTACCATCCACACTAAGTACTTCTTTAAGCTAACTTACTCAATGCTAACTATCTTTCATTCTAATCTATTAAGAGTAGCATACTACCATGCTAGACCTAACTACCATGGAAAAGCATCCTATCATACAATCCAAGCTATCTAAGGAAGGATACAAGTATACCAACCTAGCCACCATGCAACCATTCAATAAGATGCAAGTTATCCATAGGGGAGTATGAATCCTCAACCCTAAGCTATCCTTAGGAAAGTATAATAACTCAATCCTAAGCTATCATGAAATGGTCTTGGCCTAACCAAGTCAAGCTACCATGAAGGAATTCTAGTCATGCTACTACAAGTTAACCTTAGGAGAGCTTAATTCCTCAATGCCAAGCTACCATGCCTATACTAATGCAAGCTACCAAGAAAAGCATCCTACCAATGCTAGTTCAAGCTAACCTTAGGAGAGCTTAATTCCTCAATTCCAAGCTACCATGAGATCTACCATCCCAAGCTACATAATTCAACTATCCACGAAGGAATCATAAGACTCAACCTCAAGCTATTCTAGTCGAACAAGCATGATTCATTTTAGGTGATTAATAATTCACATTCTACATACATGCAAGTTAACTCATCATATTAGACTTATTCTATAAGCCCTAGTGATTAAAATTATGACTTCAAGCCCTATGTTCAAACTTTACTTCACAATCATCATACTAGTCTAGATTTCAAGGAACATTAGCCCTAAGCCTTAGTCATAAGCCAATTCTAAGCATAGTTCATCAAAAGTCCCAATTCTTAATCATTTCAGTTCATATTCTAACATACATGCATAAGTATATTCAATTCATGAGTTTCTTGAGTTACACTTTTGTGATTAGGCTATTGCATCATGGAGGGGACAAGTGAAGAAGGACTACTGCTGGACCGATCAAAATATTTGTTGCAGTGGGCTTGAATCTCCTTAAAGAGAGCAAAATATCTAGGCCTCAGTCGGAAGAGATGTTTATTTCTTCATTTTATTTTCAATTGTAATCTTGTAATATTGAAATTTTCACTAACAAAATGTATTTTTATCTATTAAAAAACTCTCTCACACAAGTATGACATGGTATTATTTGAATTTTCCTCTCAAACTGCGTCTTTGAATTGCACATAATTATTTGTCATTTTGAAAAGGAAAGGGATTCATGGTATTCTTCATTTTGTGTTAAGTTTTTCAGTGTACTGAACTAAGCTTACAAGAATTTCAACTTCCTATGACTTAGTGATAGAATGCATGCTCAAGAATATCGACTTTCTTCAGCTTTAGCTTTCTGATATCATTTCTTGTAGAATGTAGGAATGAAGATCAAGTCTGTAATATAGCTAAACTGTTAAAACTTTTGGATCTCATTGAATACTCCTTTATCAATTTGGAGAAGAAAGAATCCTCTCTTTCCAATAGCTTTG
>JAJOOS010002457.1:0-19091 GCA_029582725.1 Solanum chiquidenum
ACTCTTGATCCTCCTCTCCATTCACGTGGCTAGTACGGTGCTTATTCGAGTTGTTGGTGAGTCCTCAATGATTCGAGGGCTATGTTATGTTTCTTACTCCTATGTTTTGAGACTTTAGCTTGTAATTGTATTTTGACTATGAGGGGAGCCGGTAGTATGTCATGGCCCCGTCCTATCTATGTATGTAGAGGTGTGCGTTGGACAAGTATTTTGTAAATGAGCTTGACTCTTATTCTATGATGTCATTTTGAAATGGTTTGCCCTTAGTCCCTATTTTCCCGTTAATTAATGTTGATTGTACTTCCGCGACCGATGAAGTGAGATGACAAGTTTGAGAGGCTTGTTTGGGGTTCCATCGGGTTCCTCATTCACCATGTCACGTCTAGGCCCTAGGCTTGGGTCGTGACAGGCAGTATCTAACGCCTAAGTCAAACACCCAACATGCAATTTAACACAACATATCATATCAATTTAAAGAGTGTTTTATAAAAAGTCATTACCTTGGTCTGGAATTTCTCCGAAAGAAAAGAGATGTGGGTATATCTTTTTCATATCATCCTCATCCTCCCAAGTAGCTTCCTTAACAAACTGATTCCTCCATAAGAGCTTGACTAATACTACATCCTTGGCTCTAAACTTGCGAACCTGACGATCAAGTATCTCAACAGTTATCTCCTCATAAGATAGGTTGTCCTTAATACCAATATTCTCTGTAGGTATAATAAGTGAAGGATTTCCCATACACTTCTTCAACATATAAATATGAAATACCGGATGGATTGCTGCTAACTCTGACGGTAACTTTAACTCATAAGCTATATTGTCAATTCTCTTGGATATCCTGTAAGGACCAATATACAAAGAACTAAGCTTCCCCTTCTTGACAAACATCATAACACCCTTCATGGGTGAAACCTTCAAGCACACCCAATCATCCACCTCAAACTCCAAGTCTCTTCTCCTAATATTTGTATAGGATTTATGGCGACTTTGCGTTATTTTCAACCTTTCTTAAAGGATCTTCCCTTTCTCCATAGCTTGATGAACCAAGTCTGGTCCTATCAACCAAGTTTCACCAACCTCAAACCATCCAATAGGGGATCTACATCTTCGCCCAAAAAGAGCCTCATAAGGAGTCATCTAGATACTAGAGTGATAGCTATTATTATAAGAAAACTCTATGAGAGGTAAGTGATCATCCCAATTACCTTTAGCATCGATCACACAAGCTCTCAACATATCTTCTAAAGTCTAAATCATACGCTCTGCTTTACCATCAATTTGAGGATGGAAAGCAGTACTCAAACTGGAAAGACTTCCAATATCGTGCGGTGAATTGCGCACCTCTATCAGAAATGATGGACAATGAAACTTCATGAAGTCTGACTATCTCTTGAATATATAATTTGGCATAATCTTCTACTAAATATAGTCTTTAATGGTAAGAAATGAGTTGATTTAGTCATCCAATCTACAATCACCAAAATTGAATCATGTTGCCTGTGAGACCGCGACAAACCAGTAATGAAATCCATACTAAGCATTTCCCATTTCCATTCTAGAAGATCTATCTTTTGAGGCATACCATCGGGCCTTTGGTGCTCTACCTTGACTTGTTGGAAATTTGGGCATTTCGCAATGAACTCTGTAATACACTTATTTATACTACTCCACCAATAGACTTCTCTCAAGTCACGATACATCTTTGCAGAACTAGGATGGATCGAATATATAGAACTATGGGATCTCCCATGATCCTCTCTTAAACTCATCCACCTTTGGTACACACAATCTACCTTGATACCTCAATACACCATCTCCACCTTGTTCAAAAGCCATCACTTTCTACTTATGAACATTTGCTTTCAATTGAAGAAATATAGGGTCTCTGTTTTGTTTCTCCTTACTTCAGACACTAGTGATGATTTAGCTCCATTCATCACCACTACTCCACCTTCATTGGAATCCATCGATCGGACTCTCAAACGTGCAAGTCTGTGCACATCTTTGGCTAATTCTTTCTTGCCCTCCTCCACATGGGCGGTACTACCCTTATATAACCTACTCAAAGCATCAGTAACAACATTAGCCTTACCAGGGTGATAGAGAATACTCATGTCATAATCCTTGAGTAAATCTAACCACCTCATCTGTCTGATATTAATCTCTTTCTGATTGAATACATACTGAAGACTCTTGTGATCGGTGAACAAAATCTACATGAGCACTATAGAGATAGTGACACCATATTTTCAAGGCAAACACTACAACAGCTAACTCTAGATTATGGGTTGGGTAGCTCTTCTCGTGAAATATAAGTTGTCTGGAGGCATAAGCTATAACTTTTCTGTTCTGCATCAATTCACAACCACGTCCAACCATGGACGCATCACAGCACACAACAAAGCCTTATGTACCCTCCGTTAAGGTCAACACTAGGCCAGTAGTCAATCGTGTTTTCAATTCCTGAAAGCTTTTTTCACAAGCTTCCGACCATTGAAACTTCACTGTCTTATGACTCAACTTTGTCAATGGGGAAGAAATAGACCACTCAAGAAACCTCATATAATATCTATCCAATCCCAAGAAACTCCTAATATCAATTGGAGATGTGTGTCTGGACAGTTCTGCACCACCTCAATCTTTCGAGTGTCAACTCAAATCCCTTCACCAGAAACAATATGGCCTTAGAACACCACTGGCTCAAGCCAAAACTCACACTTGGAAAATTTGGCATACAACTCTCTATCTCTGAGTGTTTGGAGAACTGCTTTGAGATGACTAACATGATCCTCATAATTCCTCGACTAGTACAGAATGTCATCGATAAACACGATAACAAACATATCAAGACATGGTTTAAACACTCTGTTCATAAGGTCCATGAACGATGTAGGAGAATTTGTCAAATTAAAAGACATAACTAGAAACTCATCGTGACCATAGTGGGTCCTGAATGTTATCTTCGGGATGTCACTTCTGTCTTCCTCTCAATTGATGATAGCCAGATCTGAGGACTATCTTAGAAAAACAAGTGGCACCCTGAAGTTGATCGAAAATATCGTCAATTCTTGAAAGGGGATACTTATTCTTTATATTAACCTTGTTCAACTGGTGGTAATCAATACACATCCTAAGAGAACCATATTTCTGCCTCACAAATAATACTGGAGCGCCCAAGCTGAAACACTGGGTCGAATAAAACCTTTATCAAGAAGGTCTTTCAACTGCTCTTTTAACTCTTTTCACTCAACTGGAGCCATTTTATATGGCAAAATAGAAATAGGATGAGTATCAAGAAGAATATCTTACCGAGACCTATTTCACTCTCAGTAGGGACTCCGAGAATATCATCTGGAAAGACCTCTGGAAGCTCACTCACAACTGGAACTGACTAAATAGGTGGTGTCTCAACACTAGAGTCATTAACTTGGACTAAGTGAAAGATGAACCCTTTGGAAACTAACTTTCTCGCCTTAAGAAATGAAATAAAATGACTCTTAGGCAGTGCTCAACTACTCCTCCACTCTACAACTGGCTCATTAGGAAATTGGAACTTAACTACTCGAGTTCTACAATCAACTGAGGCATAGAAAGCATGAAGCCGATTCATATCTAGAATAGCATCAAAGTCCACCACCATGTCTAACTCGACTAAGTAAGCCATGGTGACCTTGTGATTGACAGAGATGGTACAATCATTTTAAACTCTCTCAGCTAGAATAGACTCCACAATAGGTGGGGAAACATTAAAGGGCTCACAAAGTTGCTCAGGAAGGATATCAAATCTCATAGCAATATATAGAGTCACAAAATATATACTCGCACCTGGGTCAATCAATGCATATACATCAAAAGTAAAGACTTTGATCATACTAGTGACAACATCATGTGAATTCTCTTACTATTGGTGACTCGTTATAACATACATATAGTTTTCTCCTCGCCTATCCCTGAAGTGGCTTCTCTAGGTACAATCCTGTCCCCTAGAGCTATTGAAGAATATTGGGCCCTATTGTCCCCATTACCATTACCTTGCCTATTCTTAAGGAACTTTCTCATGAAGGGACCTGTCTGACCACAATTGAAACAACTATTTGAGCCATCACGACACGCTCATGTTGGAGTCCAGTTGGCCCTTTGTGCCTTACTACATTGGGACTGAGCAGGTCGAGCTCCGAAGTTCTACGAATTCTGATTCCTGAACTCACCTTTGTTCCTTGGTGCAGGTGCACTAGCAGATGATAGAGTAGGTCCAGTTGGCTTTTGTTGGAAAGATGATCGGCTCGCATTACCGGCTTTCTGCGACCCGAACTCATTACCTGTTGTTTAAGCATTCTTGCAGCGAAACTCTTCCATATCTCTCAACTTGTCCTACTCAACCTGCTGCACATGGATCATCAGCCTTGCCATATCCATACCCCATATCATAATGGATGCCTTACCCTCCTTACTCGACAAATGAGACAACCCAGACATAAACAAGCTCGTCCTGTTTCTCATATCAGTAACCATCTCAGCAGCATAACGGGAAAGTTGATTGAACTTGAGGCTGTACTCATGCATACACATGGATTCCTACTTAAGAGTGAGAAATTCTCTTACCTATACCTCTCCCAGCTCACAGGGAAATAAATTCCCCATAAAGGCACTTTTGAACACAACCCAACTCACAATTGGTGCCCCTTCAGCTCTAATGTTCTTCCATTGGTTGTACCAGATCCTAGCAACACCCTTGAGTTGGTATGTAGCTAGTTCCACATGCTCAGCATCAACAACATGCATAACCTTAAACACCTTCTGTATCTCCTTGTAACACCTCATTACTAGAAAGACTTAGAATTAGAAATAAACCATTTTTGGAAATAATCAAATTTGGAAAGTTTGACAAAGTTAAACTAAGCATGAGTTTTGGGTAAAATTCAAACGACCATAACTCCTACCTCAAAATGTGTTAGGTGTTCTAAAATATACCGTAGGAAATATCATTGAATTATCTTTCCAACGCCGCCGAGTTTGATCATTTTTGAGTTCATATGAGGTAGATATGCCCATTTGAAGTCGGGTTGTCTAGATAAGGAAAGTCAAAATCAGATTTTAGAAGGATATTATGGTCTTTTCACTACCCAATTAATTAAATTAGTTTTTGATAATTAAATTGGGGTCTAAATTGAATTGGTTCAGTTTACACAATTGAAAATCACGCTAGGGTTTTTAGAGAAAGAACTCAAGAGGACAAAGGAGAATAAAAGGTCTAGATTCGTCAATTTCTTGAGGAATTGATTGCAGATTTCACCAAGGATTTGATCCTACGAGGTATGTGAGTTCACATAGCGTTGGGTTCGTTTACCCACGCACTAAACATGTTTATTTCAGTGAAATTTCGTCCTAAAAGATTGAGGATTTGATGTTCTTGAGTTGTGTTCTTGAATTGCTTTCATTTTTTAACTTATATGGGATTGATGAGTTTCTTGAGACATTTTTATCGATTTAAAAGTTGTTTTGAGTTAGATTCTTGTGTGCATGTTTTGGGTATATGAATCTAAAGAGATATTGAGAAAAAGAATCAAAATTAATCGAATTAAGGTTTGAAAATGAAAGGAAAAATTCATCAGATTTGACTAGAGAGATGCTGGCACAGAGCTCCCCCGTAGCGCCAGGAAGGCTGGGGCGGCGTGCCACCAGTGCGCCAGAAATGGCTCGCTGAACTTTGGGGCTGGCGCGGTGCACCTGTAGTGCGCCAGGGTCGTCCGCCACAACTAGTTTTTCGTCGTTTAGCCCATTTGAGTCCTTTTAAAGTGCAGTAACATTTCCTATCAATTCTAACCACTCTAAATGACTTCTAAGCACCTAGAAATCATCCATAAACATGAATCATAACCTTGAATCCATAAATTCAAATTCAAGGAAAGTTAAGAGCCAAGTCTGGAAAATTCTTAGAGTCTTTTCAAGAAGTCTTTTACAAATGTTTTGATCTTGTTTTAAGACTTAAGTTTTGAGTTATGTAAGAGTAACAAATGAAGTTCATTTGTTCAAAAGAATATATGGGAACTAAGTATTCCCAAAGAGCAAGTGTTTTCACATTTAAACAAGAGACAAAACACTGATTTTCAAGAGAGCCTTTGAGCTAGTTTTTGAGTAATAATCTCAAATCACAGAAAGAGTTTTTGTTTTTAAACAGAGGAGCTGAGTATTTTGGGAGTAGTGTTCACGATATGGGGACGAGTTCATAACAAGTCATTGTCTCCATAAACCATGTAGCCAACGTGGGTACAAAGGGTCATACTTTTTAGATGATTCCATAATGCTTTTTTTTTTGCATAGACTAGTGGATCCACTTAGTTGAGGCGTTCTATATCCCGGAAAGTTATAGGAAAGTTCAGGCAGCGTAGGTGAGACGTTGTATCATCACATAGCTCATACTAATGGTTGTCGGTTAGAGAATCTTCCAAACAGAGTTTATTTTTGTATTCTTATATACAAATGAGATGTTATGGTATTTTTATAATACTATGAGATGGTATCTACTCTTTTAAATGCTTTATATAAACTGCACCTTTACTATTGTTTATCTCTGCATTGAGTTGAGTATCCATGAGTTGAGTAAAGTTGAAGTAATTGTTTCTTTCAGATTCCAGTTCAAGCTTATGTATTATTAAGAATTCCCCTCGCATGCTCGTACATTCAATGTACTGATACCATTTGGCCTGCATCATTTTATGATGCAGATACAGTTAATCAGGATCAACATACAGTGCCTCGTTGATCTAGTTGAGCATTCAGAGTCATTTGGTGAGCCTCCTTGATTTCTAGAAGATTCCTATTCATATTGCTTAGTAGTTTTCAATTGTTAGGATGATCGCTGGTCTTGTGTCGACATCCCTCATAGTTTTATAGGCTTCATAGACAATTAGTTAGTTCATTTGTCATTATCTCGTTATTGGCTTATGTTGAAACTTGTGTTGCCATCTTGGCTAGTTGAATGTTTCTTTTAAGACATTCTAAGTTATTTCATGAGTTTATATTTTGAGACTATTTTCAGGTTATTTAAGTCTTCCGCTGAGTAGTAAGTAGGAGAAGGGTTCTCTTGGGGCCAGCAATAGTTCTCGAGTGTAGGCTCGAGGCGTGACAAACTTGGTATCAGAGCACAGAGTTCAAGATTCTGAGGGAGTCTATGAAGTCGTGGTTGTAGAGTCCTAGTTATAGGTGTGAAGCGCCACATCTATAATTAGGAGGCTACAAAATTTAGGAACTCTCTCACTTCTTTCATACTCATGTCGTGCGATAGATTTAATCTTTATAAAGTTTCCTTCTAACTCATGTTTGTGCGTATCTTTCAGATCACGCCTCTACGAAGAACTTTTAGAGGTTGTTCTGCTAGGAGGAATGTCGAGGACTAAAGGGTACCTAATGCACCTAAAATGCAACCCCAAGGAGAGGTCACTAATGCTGATTTCAGGGAAGCGATCAGAATGTTAAGTCAAATCGTGACCAATCAAGCTGGACAAAGATAAAACTGATAGGAAGTGAATGATACTTCAAGGATCCGTGAGTTAAGGATGAATCCTCCAAGCTTCACTGGTTTAAGCACTATTGAGGATCCAAAATTTTTTATTAAGGAACTACAGAAGGTGTTTGAGGTTATGCACGTTGTCGATACTGAGCGAGTGGAACTAGCTGCATATCAACTAAAGAGTGTTGCTAGGACATGTTTGACCAGTGGAAGAAGGGTAGAGCTGAGGGTGCACTGATTTTGAGTTAGGCTATGTTTGAGGAGGCCTTCTTGGGGTGTTTCTTTCCCCGCGAACTGAGAGAAGACAAGGTACGATAATTCCTTACCCTTAAACAGGAACCTATGAGTGTTCATGAGTACTATTTGAAGTTCATCCAACTTTCATGATATCCGCCAGAGATGGTTGTTGATATGAGGAGCCATGTGAGTATATTTGTTGTTGGGATGTCTCGTCTATCAAGTAAGGAGGGCAAGGCATCTATGCTAATTGGGAACATGGACATAGCGAGACTTATGGTTTATGTGCAGCAGGTTGAGGAAGAGAAGTCAAGGGATATAGAAGAATTCAAAAACAAGAAATCTAAGACAGGGAATGAGTCCAGACAACAAAGGAGTAATGTGAACCGATCTTCCTTTCAACAAAATCATAACAGACCTACTCCATCATCTGCTAGTATACCTGCACCAAGGAACAAATGTTAGTATAATACTCAGAATTCACAGAATTTCAGAGCTAGACCTGCTCAATCTCAGGGTAGTGTGGCACAAGAGAGTAATTGGGCTCCTACACATGCTAAGTGTGGTAGGAACCACCCAGGTGCTTGTCGCGATGTCTCTACTGGATGTTTCAAGTGCGGGTAAGAGGGTCACTTCATGAAAGAATGTCCTAAGAACAGGCAAGAAAATGGAAATAGGGGTAATAGAGCCCAATTTTCTTCAGTTGCACCACCAGACAGGGCTGCACCTAGAGGAGCTACTTCAGGGACTGGCGTAGGAGCAAACCGCCTATATGCGATCACTAGTCGTCAAGAGCAAGAGAATTCTCTAGATGTTTTCACTAGTATGATCAAAGTCTTTACTTTTGATGTTTATGTTTTACTAGATCCAGGAGTGAGTCTATCTTTTGTGACTCCTTATGTTGCGATGACTTTTTATGTTCTTCCTGAGAAACTTTGTTAGCCCTTTAGTGTTTCTACACCTGTTGGAGAGTCCATTCTAGTTGAGAGAGTCTATCGTGATTGTACAATTTTCGTCAATCACAAGAACACCATGGCTGATTTAGTTGAGTTAGACATGGTAGATTTTGATGTTATTCTGGGTATAGACTGGCTTCATGTCTGTTATGGCTCCATTGATTATAGAACTTGAGATGTTAGGTTCTAGTTTCCTAATGAGCCAGTCTTTGAGTAGAGGCGTAGTTCAGCAGTGCCTAAGGGTCGTTTTTATTTTGTACTTTAAGGCGAGAAAGTTAGTTTCCAAAGGGTGTGTATATCACTTAGTCTGAGTTAATGATTCTAGTATTAAGACACCTCTTATTGAGTCAGTTCCTATTGTGAGTGAGTTTCCTGAATTCTTTCCAGATGATCTACTCGGGGTCCCTCTTGAGAGAGAAATAGATTTTGATATAAATCTTCTTCCTGATACTCGTCCTATATCTATTCCGCCATATAGAATGGCACCAGTAGAGTTAAAAGAGCTAAAAGAGAAGTTGAAAGATATCCTTGAGAAGGGATTTATTCAACCAAGTGTCTCACCTTGGGGCGCTACGATCTTATTTGTGAGGAAGAAAGATGGTTCCTTCGAATGTGTATAGATTACCATCAGTTGAACAAGGTTATTATCAAGAATAGGTATCCTCTTCCGAGAATTGATGATCTCTTTGATCAGCTTTAGGGTGCCACATATTTCTCTAAGATAAACCTCAGATCTAGCTACATCAGTTAAGAGTAAGGGAATGTGATATTCCAAAGACAACTTTTCAATTCTGTTATGGTCATTATGAGTTTCTAGTCATGTCGTTCGGTTTAACTAATGCGCTTGCATCATTCATGGACCTTATGAACAGAGTATTCGAGCCTTATTTAGATATATTTGGTATCGTGTTCATTGATGACATTCTAATCTATTCGAGAAATGAGGAAGATCATGCTAGCCATCTCAAAATAGTACTCCAAACTCTAAAGGATAGAGAGTTGTATGCTAAGTTCTCTAAATATGAGTTTTGGCTTGAGTCTGTGGCATTCTTTGGTAACATTGTTTCTGGTGATGGAATTAGAGTTGATACCCAAAAAAAAGAGGAAGTGCAAAATTGGCCTAGACCCACATCTCCAACTGATATTAGAAGTTTCTTAGGGTTGTCTGGATATTATAGAAGGTTCGTAGAAGAGTTCTCATCTATTTTGTTCCCTTTGACCAAGTTGACTCAAAAAATAATGAAGTTTCAATGGTCTGAAGCTTGTGAGAAAAGCTTTCAGGAATTGAAAAAGAGGTTGACTACTGCCCTAGTATTGACCTTACCAGAGGGTACACAAGGTTTTATAGTATATTGTGATGCATTTAGAGTTGGTTTGGGTTGTGTGTTAGTACAACATGGTAAAGTTATTGCTTATGCCTCCAGACAGCTGAAAGTTCACGAGCAAAATTACCCAACCCATGATCAAGAGTTGACTGCCGTAGTATTTGCTTTGAAAATATGGAGTCATTATCTTTATGGTGTTCATGTGGATATGTTCACCGATCACAAGAGTCTTCATTATGTATTTAGTCCATTATATCTTAATCTCATACAGAGGAGGTGGTTAGAGTTACTCAAGGATTATGAAATGAGTATTCTATATCACCCAGGTAAGGCTAATGTTGTTGCTGATGCCTTGAGCAGATTTTCTATGGGTAGTATCGCCCATGTTGAGGAAGAAAAGAGAGAGTTAGCGAAAGATGTGCACAAACTTGCACGATTAGGAGTTTGACTAGTGGATTCCACAGAAGGAGGAGTGGTGGTGATGAATGGGGCTGAATCATCATTAGTGTCTGAAGTTAGAGGGAAACAAGACCAAGATCAAATTTTGCTAGAATTGAAGGCAAATGTTCATAAGCAAAAAGTAATGGCTTTTGAACAAGGGGGAGATGGCGTATTGAGGTATCAAGGTAGGTTGAGGAAGAAAAGAGAGAGTTAGCGAAAAATGTGCACAGACTTGCACGATTAGGAATTTGACTAGTGGATTCCACAGAAGGAGGAGTGGTGGTGATAAATGGGGCTGAATCATTATTAGTGTCTGAAGTTAGAGGGAAACAAGACCAAGAACTAATTTTGCTGGAATTGAAGGCAAATGTTCGTAAGCAAAAAGTAATGGCTTTTGAACAAGGGGGAGATGGTGTATTGAGGTATCAAGGTAGGTTATGTGTACCAAGGGTGGATGAACTCCAATAGAGAATCATGGAGGAAGCTCATAGCTCCAGATATTCCATTCATCCAGGTTCCACAAAGATGTATCATGACTTGAGAAAAGTATATTGGTGGAATAGTATGAAGAAAGGTATTGTTGAGTTCGTTGCTTAGTGCCCGAATTATCAACAAGTTAAAGTAGAGCACCAAAGGCCCGGTGGTATGGCTCAGAATATAGAACTTTCAGAATGGAAGTGGGAGATGATTAATATGGATTTCATTACTGGTTTGCCATGTTCTCACATGCAACATGATTCTATTTGGGTGATTGTGGATCGAATGACCAAATCAATCCACTTTTTTCCGATAAAGACTACCCATTCAGCAGAGGATTATGCCAAGTTATACATTCAAGAGGTAGTAAAACTTCATGGGGTTCCAGTGTCTATTATTTCAGATAGAGGTGCACAATTTACTGCATAGTTTTGTAAGTCATTCCAGAAAGGTTTGGGTTCAAAGGTGAACTTGAGTACTGCTTTTCATCCTCAGACAGATGGTCAAGCAGAGTGCACTATTTAGACCTTATAAAATATGTTGAGGGATTGTGTGATTTATTTCAAAGGTAATTGGAATGATCACCTATCTCTCATTGAGTTTGCTTACAACAATAGTTACCATTCTAGCATCCAAATGGCTCCTCATGAAGCTCTTTATGGGAGAATATGCAGATCTCCTATTGGATGGCTTGAAGTTGGTGAAGCTGGGTTGATAGGACCAGACTTAGTCCATCAAGCTATGGATAAAGTGAAGGTTATTCAAGAGAGGTTGAAAACAGAGCAGAGTCGTCAGAAATCCTACACAGATGTTAGGAGAAGGGGATTAGAGTTTGAAGTAGATAATTGGGTATACTTGAAAGTTTCACCCATGAAGGGTGTTATGAGATATGGTAAGAAGGGAAGCTTATCCCCTGTTATATTGGCCCTTACAGAATATTCAAAAGGATTGGTAATGTAGCATATGAGTTCAAGCTACCACAAGAGTTAGAGGCGGTCCATTTGGTATTTCATGTTTCCATGTTGAAGAAGTGCATGGGATATCCTTCACTTATCATACCTATTGAAGGTATTGGTATCAAGGATAGCTTATCTTATGAGGAGATTCTTGTTCTGATTCTAGATCGCCAAGTTTGCAAGTTGAGAACAAATGAGGTAGCATCAGTCAAAGTTTTGTGGAGAAATCAGTTTATTAAAGAAGCCTTTTGGGAAGCTGAGGAGAATATGAAGAAGACATACCCACATCTCTTCAATTCCGGAGAAGTCCCAAATCAAGGTACTAATCCTTTTCTTGGCATTTATTTTAAGTTGGCATGTTGCATTTACATTTTGCTTGTTGGGTGTTGAGCTAGATGTTAAACGTTACACCTTAGCCTACTAAGAGTAATCTCATTCGAGGATGAACGTTCCTAAGTGGAAGATATTGTAACACCCTGCTACTAGAAAGAATTAGAATTAAAAATAAACCAATTTTGGAAATAATCAAATTTGGAAAGTTTGACAAAGTTAAGCTAAGCATGAGCTTTGGGTCGACTTCAAACGACAATAAATCCTAGCTCATGATGAGTTAGGTGTGCTACAATATACCCTAGGAAATATCTTTGAATTATATTTCCAAATACACAGAGTTTGCTCATTTTCGAGTTCGTACGAGGGAGATATGCCCATTTGAAGTCAGGCTGTCTAGATAAGGAAAGTCAATATCAGATTTTAGAAGGGTATTATGGTCTTTTTATTACCCAATTAATTTATTTTGTTTTTGGTAATTAAATTGGGGTCCAAACTAAATTTGTTCAGTTTACACAATTGAAAATCACGCTAGGGTTTTTAGAGAAAGAACTCAATAGCAAAAAGGTGAAGAAAAGGTCTAGATTCGTCGATTTCTTAAGGAATTGATTACAAATTTCGCCAAGGATTTGATCCTACAAGGTACGTGAGTTCACATAGCATTTATTTCGTTAACCCACGCGACAAACATGTTTATTTTAGTGAAATTTTCGTCCTAAAAGATTGAGGATTTGATGTTCTTGAGTTGTGTTCTTGAATTGCTTTCATTCTTGACCTTATATGAGATTGATGAGTTTTTTGGGACATTTTATTGATTTTAAGAGTTGTTTTGAGTTAGATTCTTGTGTGCATGTATTGGGTATCTGAATCTAAAGATATATTGAGAAAAATAATCGAAATTAATCGAATTAAGGTCTAAAAACGAGAGAAAAAATTTGTTAGATTTAACTGGGGCGATGCTGGCGCGGCACTCCCTCGTAGTGCCAGGAAGGCTGGGGCGGTGCGCCAGAAATGGCTCTCTGAAATTTGAGGCTGTCGCGGCGCGCCAACAGTGTGCCATGGTTGTCAGCCCCAACCCATTTTTCATCGTTTAACCCATTTGAGTCCTTCTAAAGTGTACTAACACTTCCTATCGATTCTAACTACTCTAACTGACTTCTAAGCAACTATAAATCATCCATAAACATGAATCATATCCTTGAATCCATAAATTCAAATTTAAGGAAAGTTAAGAGTCAAGTCTAGAAAGTTCTTAGAGTCCTTTCAAGAAGCCTTTTACAAATGTTTTAATCTTGTTTTAAGACTTGAGCTTTGAGTTAAGTAAGAGTAAAAAATGAAGTTCGTTTCTTCAAAAAGAGTATATGGGAACTAAATATTCTCGAAGCGTAAATGTTTTCACATTTAAACAAGAGAGGAAACACCGATTTCCAATAGAGCGTTTGAGCTAATTGTTGAGTAATTATTTCAAACCACAGAAAGAGTTTTTTGTTTTTTAACATATGAGCTGAGTATTTTGGGAGTAGTATTGATCACCTATGTGGGGACGAGTTCATAACAACTCAATGTCTCCATAAACCATGTAGACAAAGTAGGTAGAAAGGGTCATACTTTTTAGATGATTCTTTAATGTATTTTTAGCATAGACTAGTGGATCCACTTAGTTGAGGCATTCTATATCCCGACAAGTTATAGGACAGTTCTCGCAGTGTGGGCGAGACATTGAATCATCACATAGCTCATAGTGATGGTTGTCGGTTAGAGAATGTCCCAAACATAGTTTTTTTTGTATTCTTATGCACAACTAAGATGTTATGGTATTTTTCTAATACTTTGAAATGTTATCTATTGTTTTAAATGCTTTATATAAACTGCACATTTACTATTGTTTATCTCTGCATTGAGTTGAGTATCCATGAGATGAATAAAGTTGAGGTAACTATTTCTTTCAGATTCTAGTTCAAGCTTATGTATTGTTTAGATTTCCCCTGGCATGCTCGTAAATTCAATGTCATGATGCCATTTGTCCTGCATCATTTTATGATGCAGATACAGGGCCATTTGGCCTACATCATTTTATGATGCAGATACATGTAATCAAGATCAGCATCAAGCGCCTCATTGATCCAGTTGATCAATCAGAGTCGTTCGGTGAGCCTTCTTGATTTCCGGAGGATCCCTACTCATATTGCTTAGTAGTTTTAAGTTTTTAGGATGATTGGGGGTCTTGTCCTGACATGCCTCATCGTTTTAGAGGCTTCATAGACAGTTGGTTAGTTCATTTGTCATTATCTTGTTATTGGCTTATGTTGAAACTTGTGTTGCCATCTTGGATAGTTGAATGTTTCTTTTAAGACATTCTAAGTTATTTAATGAGTTTATCTTTTGAGAATATTTTCCTGTTATTTAAGTCTTCCGCTCAGTAGTAAGTCAGGACAAGGGTTCGCTTGGGGCCAACAATGGTTCTCGTGTGCCAGTCTCGCCTAGGGTGTAGGCTCAAGGCATGACACTCCTCCATAGATTTCTCCAGGTCCTCAGTGACACTTGACTGTCACGCCTCGAGCCTACATCCTGGGCGGGACTAGCACTCAAGAACCATTATTGACCCAAAGCGAACCCTTGGTCTGGCTTAACTCTTAGCGAAAGACTTACTCATGATAAAATACTTTAAAAAGTAAACTAAACTGCTCAATAGATAACTTAGAATGTATTAAATGACATTCAACTTAGCCAAAGTGGAAACTCAGGATTCAACATAAGCCAATAACCAGATAGTGACAAATGAACTAACTAACTGTCTATGAAGCCTCTAATAACTGAGATGGATGTAGGAACAAGACCCACAATATCCTAATGAACTAAAATACTACAAATCAATAAAAGGGGATCCTCCCAAAGCAAGGAGGCTCGCCAACAAACTTTGAAGCTCAACTAGATTCAACGATGCACCGGATGTTGATCATGGTTACCTGTATCTGCATCATAAAATGATGAAGGCCAAATGACATCAGTACATTGAATGTACGAGCATGCGAGGGGAATTCTAAAACAAGACATAAGCTTGAAAAGGGAACTGAAAGAACAAGCCTGGTCTCAACTCAATTGAACTAAACCCATTTCAATATAAAGCAGTAATATAAATGCAATATAAAGAAAATCTTTTAAAACATAGATGACAACTCTGTGTATTTAGAAATACAATAGTAACTCTGTGTGTATTCGAATATACAATATAAACTCTGGATGTATATAAAAATACAAGTAACTCTGTGTATTTAATAATACAAAATATTTCTGTGGGAGTTTCTCTAACCGACAACTATCACTTAAGTGCTATTCTGATGATACAACGTTTTGCCTCACGCTGCCAGGGCTGTCCTATACCTGGTCGAGGGGATAGAACCTAACTAAAGTGGATCCACTAGTCTATGCTAAAAAGCACTAAGGAATCATCTAAAAAGTATGATCCTATTTAACCCATGGTGGCTACTTGGTTTATCGGGGCTGGGAGTTGACTGAACTCTCCCCCATATCGGTGTTCAATACTACTCCCAAAATATAGTAGCTCATATGTTTAAAAACATAACTCTGTGGTTTGAGATAATTACTCAAAAACTAACCCGAAGGCTCTCTTGGAAATCAGTGCTTCTTGTCTTGCTTAATTGTGAAAGCATTTACTCTTTACTAAAAACTAGCTCAAAGGCTCTTTTGGAAATCTCAATTTCCTTTCTTGTTGAAATGTGAAAACATTTTACTCTTTGGGAATATAGTAATCCCGATATATTCTTTTGAAGAAATGAACTTCAATCTTTACGCTTTACTCAACTCAAAACTCAGGTCTTAAAACAAAGTAATAAACATTTGTAATAGACTTTTGGAAGACTCTATGAACTTGTCTTGATTTGGCTCTTTACTTTCCTTGATTTTGAATTTATGGATTCAAGGATTGTGATTTTTTATAGGAAAGATCTCATGATGTTTAGGAGTGTTTTATGATAGTTAAACATGAGAAATGATCAAGAAATCACTATCTGGAAGCAAGTCCGCGACGCAGAGATCCATTTTAATATTTGGTCACGAAATAAATTTTGAGGCAGAAGGGTCTGTGACCACTCTGCAACGCGGAGAGAAAATTTCCTATCCTGAGGAACAGGTCCGCGACGCATACCTGGTACCAAGATTTGCCCGACTTGTTCCTTCTTCATTTTCTAACCCCAATTCGCTTAAATTCAATTTTTTTTCTCAATTCCTCTTTAGATTCAGATACCAAGTATATGTACACAAGAATCTAACTTAAACAACTCAAGGAAACAACACTATAACCTCAAGAAACTCCTCAATCTCAACCTAATTTCAAGAACGAAAGCAATCCAAGAGCACACATCAATAAATTCAAACTTCCAATCCTTTTAGGACGACTTCACGTTGAAAACAACATGTTTGGAATGTGAATGAATGAACCCAACGTTATGAAAGTCTCACATACCTCGCAGGATCAAATCCTTGACGAAATCCGCAACTAATTCCTCATGAAGACGACAAATCTTGACTTTCCTCTTCTCTTCTCTCTTCAGTTCTTCTCTCTAAAACCCTAGCGTGAAATCTTTGAGTGCGTAAAATTATCCAATTCAGTTTAGACCCCTAAGTAATTACCAAAAACGAAATAAATTAATTGGGTACTGAAAAGACCATAGTACCCTTCAATAATCCGTTTTGACTTTCCTTATTTAGACAACCCAACTTCAAATGGGCATATCTCCCTCATACCAACTGGAAACTAAGCAAACTTGATGGAGTTGGAAAGATAATTCAAAGATCTTTCGTACAGTAGCTTGTAGCACACCTAACTCATCCTGAGCTAAGAGTTATGGTCATTTGAAGTTGACCCAAAACTCATACTTAACTTAACTTTGTCAAACTTTCCAAATATTAATTATTTCCAAAAATGGTTTATTTCTAATTTCAAGTCTTTCTAATAGCGGGGTGTTACAATATCTCCCCCTTGGGAACATTCGTCCTCAAATGAGATTAATCTTAGCACGCTAAGGGCGTAACATCTAGCATCTAGCTCAAACACCCAACAACCAAAAAAGTAAATACAACATGCCAATTTAAAATAAATGCCAAGAAAATGATTAGTACCTTAATTTGGAACTCCTCCGGATTTGAATAGACATGGGTATCTCTTCTTCATATCTTCCTCGGCTTCCTAAGTAGCTTCCTCAACAAACTAATTTCTCTAAAGAACTTTGACTGATGCTACTTCCTTAGTCCTCAACTTTTGAACCTGGTGGTCTAGAATCTGAACAGGAATCTCCTCATAAGACAAGCTATCCTTAATACCAATATATTTAGTTGGTATGATCAATGAAGGATCGCCCATACACTTTTTCAGCATAGAAATGTGAAATACCGGATGAACCACTGCTAACTCTTGTGGTAGCTCCAACTCATAAGCTACATTGTCAATCCTCTTGAATATCCAGTAAGGACCAATATACCGGGGACTAAGTTTCCCCTTCTTACCAAACCTCATAACACCCTTCATGGGTGAAACTTTCAAGTAAACCCAATCATCTACTTCAAACTCTAAGTCCCTTCTCCTAACAACTGTGTGGGATTTCTGATGACTCTGCTCTATTTTCAACCTCTCTTGAATAACTTTCAGTTTCTCCATAGCTTGATGAACTAAGTCTGGTCCTATCAACCCAGCTTCACCAACTTCAAACCATCCAATAGGAGATCTGCATCGTATCCCATAAAGAGCTTCAAAAGGAACCATTTGGATGATAGAATGTTAACTATTGTTGTAAGAAAACTCAATGAGAGGTAGGTGATCATCCCAATTATCCTTGAAATCAATCACACAGACCCTCATCATATCTTCTAGAGTCTGAATAGTGCGCTCTGTTTGACCATCTGTTTGAGGATGAAAAGCAGTACATAAGTTCACCTTTGAACTCAAGCCTTTCTAGAATGACTTCCAAAATTGTGTAGTAAATTGTGCACCTCTGTCTAAAATAATCGAAACTGGCACCTCATGAAATCTAACTACCTCTTGAAGATACAACTTGGCATAGTCATTTGCTGAATATATAGTTTTTACCAGCAAAAAGTGGGCTGATTTTCTCATTCTATCAACAATCACCCAAATAGAATAATGTTGTTTGCAAGACTGTGGCAACCTAGTAATTAAATCCATATTGATCATTGTAACACCCCAGATTCGTGAAGGAAAAATTTGCAGAATTTTAAGATCTGGCAGGTGCCCAATCCGCATCAGGAGTTGGACAGCTTTTAAGTCAAGGGTGTTTTTGTCTTTTCGTACTCTTCTTTTAAGTCCTAAATTAAAAGGGTTTTAGTTAGTCATTTAAAATCCGATAAACCTAACTAGAACTTACCTAAGTCATTTAATTAACTAAAACAAAAGAAAATAAGAGAGTAGAGAGAGGGGCAGCCGAAACCCTAGCAAAACTCTAGCCACCGCCGGAGAAAGCTAGAAAGTCGCCGTAAAGGTCAAGTCCAGCCCTAGTTGATAGTTTTTCATGGAGATTTCGTAACTAGGTATGTTGGATTTCATTAATGGGTCCCTTTCGCCCGTTAGATCCCTAGAATTCAGACGATTCTTGATTCCATGCTATGAACGAAATTAGGGTTCTTGAACGTTTCTTGATTATTGGGTTCTTGGCATTTAGAATGATCCAAATCAGATTAGTATGTTAATATTCAGTTTATTGCATGAATTCCAGAACCCTAGCTATGTATTTCTTTAGTTCTTGAATTACACATGCTAGGTCAGATATTTCAGTAATTCAGTTATACATGCCTCAGTTATTAATGCATCAATATCAGTTTAATT
>JAJOOS010002458.1:0-25157 GCA_029582725.1 Solanum chiquidenum
ATAAACATTTGATAATTAAAAAAATATTATTAGAAAAAGAATGTGTTAAAAAGAAAATAAATAATATATTTATTTGAAAAAATGAGCATTTTTTGCCCAAAATAACAATAAGGGCATTTTTGGACCAAAGTATTGACGGAAAGGGCGTTTTTGGACCAAACTATAAACGAAGGGCATTTTTGTTCCTTTCACATAGTTTAAGGGCATTTTTGACCCTTTTCCCTAAAAACAATAATGTTGGTTCATGATAATCATGAGAATATAAATAAGGCAACAATATAGATAACAACATAAAAAGGATGCTACAATTAATTAAACACTAATACATTTCTCAATGATCCCTATATTAAATGAGGTAAAATATTATTATATTTTTTAACCAAAAAAATCTTTTCAAATTCATCAAGAATTTCTTTTAACTATATATATACAGGGCCGTCTCGATTATAAGGCCACTAAAGCAATCGTTTGGAGCCCCAATTTTTTTGGGGACCCCATTTTCTCCCAAAGATATATGTGTGTGT
Organism: Solanum chiquidenum; assembly: GCA_029582725.1. NCBI lineage: Eukaryota > Viridiplantae > Streptophyta > Magnoliopsida > Solanales > Solanaceae > Solanum > Solanum chiquidenum. The sequence continues at coordinate 525 of JAJOOS010002458.1, forward strand.
GTGTGTGTATATATATATATATATTGTTAAAAAAAATTCATGTAATGATAAATTTGAAAAGATTTTTTTGTATAGAAAATATAATTGAGAAATTAAATATGTTTAGTTGATTGTAGTATCTCTAGATTATTATGTGGCTAGTTAATTGTAGTATCCTTTCTAGTTTTGCGTGTGACTATCTATTTTGTTGTCTAGCTCATTTATATTCTGACGATTATCATGAACCAACAGTATTGTGTTCTTATACTTACTTTTTTTTATTCTTTCATTATTGAATATTCTAAAGTCTCTCAAACGTTCAAACCTTCTAAATTATGTAAAATCTATTGTTGTGTGTTTATAAAAAAATCAAAGTTGTTTTTGGTGTCTTGTTCGAATTTCAAGCACTAAAACTAAACAATAATATTTTAATATTATTATATCAACTTATCAAATTCATCGCAACACTATTTTAATATCATCATATTTTAAAAAATTCCGAGTCATGTTTTATTATTCTAACTTTATATTATATAATTTTCATTGAAAATTTACATTATTTTTATTCGTACTTCATAATGTCTAGATATATCCTGCCTCTCCATGCCTCATTTGTAGGATTACACCGAATATGTTATAATTATTCAATTTATATTTGTCAACTAAAAAAATAGGGCCTCTTTATGAAGTTTGACTTTAGGCCCCCAAACTTGTTGAGACGGCCCTGTAAATATACCCCCAAAAAAAAAAGTCGGAACTCCAAGTGATTGCTTTAGTATGGTTGAGATGACCCAACATATGACCATAAGTGTGATATCTATAACTTCGGAATCGAAAAAAAAGTCCCCAGAAAATCAGAATGATATGAAATACAAAAAGAAACAGACGTCTCATTGGAATTAAGAAACAGTTGATACATTTTGGTGTTCTGGTTGATTCCTTTTAACTGTGTCTTCTCACTTTTATAATAGTATAGATAGATAGATGTAGATTAGGGGATCAAAGAACAACAACACATCATATCCATTTTATAGATTAGGGGATCAAAACACTCTGTTTTGGTAGAATTTATTAGCAAAAGTAATGTATGCACTAATACCATGAATCTCTAGGTATTAGTAATACAAGAGGTTTTAATACATGCATTAGTATGGTTATAGACCACATTATCCCTCAAAATCTGTTTTACATCTTTTCCACAATAATTGTGAAAGGTACTTTTGTAAGTAAATTTTTTATGCAATGAATGTTATTTTTACTACACCAAACAAACAATGCATAAGAAATAGTCTATGTATAACTAATTCCAACATTAATAATACAGAACATTATTAATGCAAGCATTACCAATACACTCTATTTAGAGTTATTCTTATACACCCTATCAAACAACCCCATCAACACAAATGGGTGGCTGTTAAGCTTGTGCATTTACAGTATAGCTGTTTGTCTAGAACGTAAGCTACATTTACCTTTTCTTCCTACCAATAACCCAGGTTAGTCTACCCCAGGAAACAAAAACTATAACGCAGCCAGGCATAGAAAGAGGCAACAGAAATCCCACTGTGTTTGACACAAAGGGAAGGAATATTGACAATCTTGTCATCAACCACACTAGGAATGTAGATGTATTCCATCTTCATTCATCATCATCTGCAGCAACATTTTCTCCATCTTCTCCATCACTTCCCTGCCTCTGCAATGGCTCATCCTCATCTGATTCTGACAGTGCCTGCCTTCGCCGACTTGCATTTGATGAAGGTGCAACCTTCAGCAATCCAAAAAAAAGGAGAATCAGTAAACCAAAACATTCTATGCATGACTTCATCTTTCTTTGAACTCCGGAAAGTTGAATGTGATATAAACAGAAGAGCACCGTTTATATGGGAAGATGAAAAATTAAAAGATTCCTCTTTTTTTCAGGAAACCTAATGTGAGCCAAACATAATGTTTTGGTTGGTTGGAAAGAGAAGAGGTAGGCAAGTGAAAGAGGAGTCACAAGGGTTAATTTTCTTGTTTTTATTGACAGGTCAGAATTTCCAAGTACTCAAGTTTAGATAGGAACGAGGAAGTAAATGCCCTTTACATCCCTTCCAGTTCTACCAAACCACTTAAAGGAAAAAGACATTTGCCCAATAAGATGAACAAGCATACTCCAAATTACCTTCTCCATCCCTTGTACCAAACGTGTAACAGTGGAAGGAGAAAACATATATACACCCAGAGAAGAGAGAGAGATTACAGTGTCATCCTCGGCATCGGAATCTTCAAGCCCAGCTGCTGCAAGTAGATCCTGTGGATTATTCTCTGCTTGATCATCATGATCATTTGTTTGATCATAAGATTCTTCATAATTTCTGTTACGGCCAACATCATCCACTTCTTCCTGATCATCCATCTCAGCTTCTGCTTCCTCAGATTCATAATGAGATTTCTTGTCCCTCTTTCTCCGCTTCCCACCTTTCTTCCTCCTCCTCTCACCATGCCCGCCCTCGTCATCTTCATTCTGGGGCCTGTCTTTCCGCTTAGAGGCAGGAGTACTGCTTTTCCATTGTTCCTAGAGGCAAAATATGTAAGTATTAAACTTAGTGCAACTGAACTTCCTATTCTTGAAGAACTGAAGAGAGATGAAGAGCAATGATATGTAAACCAACTAAAGTACAATTTTCACATTGCAGTTTAGAGATCAACAACTGTTTCCTAAAACAGGTTATATTCTCTTATCCAACTTAATGGCATATATATACTCAATGAAGCACAACTTTCGACGGCTCTGTAAACCTTAACAATTTTACACCTTCCACATAACTGCTATAGCTTCTATTTTAGTATTTTTATCATACTTCAGACATTATGCCATCAACTAAACAAGAAAATAAACCTGTCAATCCTTGGTTAATAAAAATAGTGTAAATGCCATTTTTTAAATAATCTTAAACCAACTGACTTCTTTTATTCAAAAGTACTCAGGTGAAAAATTCTAAAAATAATTCTATATCCCAAAGTGAAAGTTCAAGGAATAGAACCCGAAATGGTATCCATGTGGAGAAAGTGAGGCTACTAATGTGAAGATACTGTAAATTTTTCTTCTTTTGGAGCTCAGAAATTTATTACAATAACTTTTCCAAGTATAAAGATGATGTGAACTCGCAACAATTGTTATAGCAGTGACTACGAGAAAATATACCTTAATACGCTCTAAATGCTGCTCTTGCTGCATCACTTGCTTGAGTTCATCCTCTTGTTTTCGTCTCTCTAGCTGTTTCCAAAAGGTATGTGAGTAAAAAAGCATGCAGCAAAAGCTATAATCATAAGATGCAGTGCTATAAAGAACTAACTTGATATTTTCTCTGTTCCTCGGCTTTTCTACGATTTTCTTCAGCCAATGTGACCTGACGAGCAAGTTCTATTCTCTGCTTATTCTGTTGATCTTCACGCTCAGCTGCCTCACAATGAACTTTTGCAGCCTCAAGCAAATGCTTGCAGTATCCAACATGAGTTTCAATTTTTTTCTCATCAAATCCATGAACATGAAGATTTGAAGCTGCAGACAATAGACTGAATAAGCGAACTGCATTCTTCAGCTCTGCAACTGTTGCCCTCACCTACACCGTCAAAAAAAAAAGATACAAACATAAGAACTGGAGATGACCCTTTTTCTTTGTTTGTGATTTAATTATAGAATGTATGGTAAAATATAGCACTCAAAGTCTCAAACTACCTGTAAAGTAAGTAAGCAAATACTCCCTCTGTTGTTTGTCTGGTTTTTTACTTGGCACAGACAGTTCAAGAAAGTATTGAAAAATTGTTGAATCTTGTGGTCTTATACTAAAGGTAGGTAAAATGTACCTAAATGTCTTTTACTCTTGTGGTCTTAAACAAGCCACGCAGAAAGTTGCAATTAAAGAGTTGTCAAAAAGGGAAAGACTAAAAAGGAAAGTCAGACAAACAAATTGAAATAGAGGTAGTAATACATTTAGCCAAAGTATCAATATATGAGAACCTAGGTGGTGCCAAGACAATCTTGGCATAGATCAACTATATTTCCTAAGATCAACCAGTTGGACATTATAGACCGTGCAGCAATCACATTACTCCAACCAGGCACAGGTAAATTGACTTGAAAAGGTCCCCCTTCTTGGTTCTCCAAGTAAAACTTAAAGAGCTTTGGGTTTAGTTAAGATTCAGCTGTCACAAATATTATTCTGACTCTTCTTCCTCGTATTCAGCTAGGCTCTATTCTTCTTTCAGATCTGGGTATGTACATATCTTTTTAGTAACTGCTTCATTGAACCTAGTAGTGCTACTCCCCCTACATCTCTCTCTTTCAGCTCCACAGACTATAACAACATACCCAGTGTAATCCCACAAGTGGAGTCTTGGGAGGGTAGGATGTACATAGACCTTAACCCTACTTTGTGGGGTGTGGGGAAGAGCGGTTGTATAGGGTGTGGGCTAGAGCGGTTGTTTCCGGTAGACCTTAGCTTGAAAGAAGTGTAATCACAACAATAGATTGTAAGGAATAAAGATGGCAAAGATCAGGATGAACAAAGCAACAGATAGTAGTAAAAATTAAGCCTAAGGTATATGCGAATACAAACTAGTACTGCTAATTAATGAAAAGATGAGAAGAGAGGACTACCCCCCCCCCTCCCCCATAAAGTACAACAACACTCACCTACTCTAATCCTCAACCTCCATACCTTCCTATCTTGGGTCATCTCCTTAGTAAGCTGAAGATGAGTCATGTCTTGTCTAATTATCACCACCCCCCGCATTCTTCTTCGGCCTACCTCTACCTCTCCTCAAGCCTATTATAGACAACCTCTTACACCTCCTTACTGGTGCACCTCCTATTCACTTGCCCAAACCAGCTCAGCCTTGCTTCCCTCATCCTGTCCACCACAAGGCTTCAGCTTCAAAGACTATGCTGGTTCAATATAGATATGTGGCACAAATATGTCATTAAAGGCCTATTGAATAGGTATCATATGCACACATGATGGACTTGCATCTTATCTAGAAAATCATGAATTCATTACAGCGTATGATACATATTAAGAACATGAACAAGGAAGAACAGTTAAAAGGAACTAAATCATTATCAGAAAATCATGAAATCATCACAACATATGATATATATTTTAAAATGTCCACGAGGAAGAGCAGTTCACGGGACTAAAATAAAGAAACCCCTTCATTTTAGTTTGACAAAGGGGAGGATGAAAGAGGAAGGAGAGGAAGAAAGGAGAAGATCATTGCAATGAACCTCATCAACAGTCCGCTTGGTCTTTTGTAATGTTGAGGCTGAAAATTTCTGTAGTGCTACACCAGTGTCAAATCTCAACGTATAATTTGAAGGTGCTAAGTGGATGGCTCTTAATAAAGTCTTTTTACAATCCTGCCACTGTTCAGCTTCATAATGTGTTCTTGCTAAATAAAGAAGCACCTGACTGTCGGTATTATAATAAAATTTCCGCAGGCAATTTTGATACTGCAAGAACAAGGCATCAACATATTCAGTGCTGTGGAAATATCAACCCTGAGAAGTAGCTAAAAGTTGAAGAGATCACAAGAACATGCCATTTTCACAGCCAATGCAAAGTTGCCTTGAGCAAAGTGAACATGTGCAAGATTAATCCACACATCAGGCATCTGGACGAAAACATTTCCACTGGCAGCTTCTTGAACCTACAAGGATTAAGGTCCAGCAGATACTTCATAAACTTGGGAGTTTTGCCTCAACAATGTAGAAGTAGAAAAAGTTAACAGACCTGTGTGAAAAGATCCTTTGAAATATCAAATTGACCTTTTTCTGCCAAAACAACACCAGCACCATTTGCAGCATAGAGATTTGCATTATGCTGGAAGAGAACCTGATGGAATGAACAGTATTTTACACATCAGACAACTGAAAATGTTCAACCAAGAGTCTTATCAAAATGCAAACAGAAAAATCCCAAAAAGGAAGTTTGAAGCTTAAACAAAATGAAGTCCATTTCAAAAGACTGTATGGCATACAAAACAAAATTATGACACGTTAAATAATTTCTTTTGACGTATACAATTATCTCATTAAGAACACCTAGACACATACGCTAAAACAAGAAATCCAATATACACATAAATTGAAGTTACTCCATTATCTTACTTAGCACATTTACAGTAATTTTTTAGGGTCTTCCTGTAAAGATACACAAAACTCCATTACCTTATCTCCAAAAATTCAAAAAAATAATAAAATAAGCAAATAACTGACGAAGTCAATTCACACACTTGATGCACTTTTAAAGACTACATTGGACAAGCAACTTGTGAGAAATCAACGGACAGAAAATTATTGTTGAGATGTGTTACTTAACTGTCTTACACCAAGACCTATTTATATACATACTTTACACCGTCCTATATACCTATTTTCAAATGTGGGGCACTAAGCATAGTATTTTATAGACGAATTATCTAACTACCCCTCTCAAGCCGGTGCATATATGCCATTTGTACCAAGCTGTTGCAAATGTAACTAATACAAGTAGGGGTGGGCATGGTATTCTAGATACCAAATACCATATTAAAACCGAAATGTTTGATACCACAGTTTTGGTATTATGGTATTTGGTATCCATTTTTAAAAAGTTTGGAATTAGGTACAATATTTATATAAAATGCTGAAATACCGAATACCCTGTCGAATGTATAGTTACATATAAAGTTCATATATATTACTCCCTCCGTCCCATTTTATGTGGAAACATTTGACTGGGCACAAAGTTTAATAAATAAATGAAGACTTTGAAATGTTTACCAAATTGCCCTTTAAAAAGTAGACTCACTTTTCTCTCACCTCATAAATGTATTGGAGTACTATCTTTAATATTAAGTGGGACCAACAAGGGTAAAAGAGGAATTGTACCTTTAAATACTTACCATATAAGGAAATGTGACATTCTTTTTGGAACTGACCAAAAAGGAAATGGTGCCACATAAAATGGGACGGAGGGAGTAGTATAATTCTAACAAATATATAAAATAGTATAGTATAAACTAATTATTTAGATGTTAGAACTTTGACTACTCTATCTCGATTGAATGTCCTTTTTGGGTGATTGATTAACAAAAGGAATTGCTTGTACTTTCTTATGAATATTCTACGTGTAAGGTGTTTATGATATAATTGAGAAGTTTCTTGAAAAGCTTAAGTCATAATTACTAAATTAAATGGTATGTTAATTGTCCTATGTCCTCCTATAAATTACTTTCTACGAGCAATCCATACTAAAAAGAGGAATAGGCAGAGTTAAAACACCTCAATGATCTAGTGTCCATCAAATATAGTAGAACATTGGTGCGGCATTACAATGCTCGCAATACCATTGATCCAATTTTGTTGGATAATATTGATGATGCAAATTAAGGGTTAACTGGAGCACCCCAAAATCATGAAGATGAAGAAGTATACGAAGGAGAATGTCTCACTTATGGTGATGTTGCTATGGCAAGGAAAGAGTAGCTACAGGTTCAGGTTCAAGTCCCAATTCAAGTAGAGCCCCTTGTTGATGAGCCCCCTGACGATGAAGACTATGAGGACAAAGTAGAACCCTTGTTGATGGCACTTCAAGAGTTTGAGGATCTTGTTGAAGAATAGGATTTTGCTCCATTTGTGATTTGGTTATGCATTTGCTTTATATGTTAAGACTTATGAGGATTATTGACTATCTATTTCTAGAATCTATTATTTACTTTTTAATCTAAGAATTGAAAGATTTGTTTAATATGTTACCTCTATTAAATTCTTGATTATTTATCTATGCATATTTAATATATTTTATATTTATACTAAATAGCATTTTATTTGGAAAAAGTGTGGGCTTCGCTTCTTGCTCCTGTGAAGTGAGCCCTCGTCACTTTTTTCTGCTTCTCGCTTCCCAAAACACGGGTAACAATAGATTACTCAAAAGTTGGTATAGGCAATACCTAAGAGATATGAGATGATCAAAAGATGCAAAGTAAGGTCGAGCTCAAACAATTTAACATCAGCTAACATAAGATACCGACGAAGGCCAGATGAGTAGCAACAAAGCCCTTTCTAAACTCAAAAATAACCAAGTAAGACACTCTTGAGAGCACGGGGACGAGAAGGAGTTGCTAGAATGGTAAGCACCCCTCACTTCCAACCCGAAGGTTGTGAGTTTGAGTCACCAAGGGAGCAAAATGGGTGGGAGCTCCTAGGGAGGGGTTAAAAAAAAAGAGCATTGGGAAGTCATAAACGGCTAAACTAGGATAAGTATTCTATGGCATTATTACTACAAAAGTATGAATAGAAACACCAAATTGATTTTATATTTCAATAAAAACTCTTGAGTATAGAAAACTTTAGAATGATTTTCCATTAATAAAACCCCAATACATCTGGAATATTCATCCATCATACCAACAAACTAATGAAATCCTAAAGTTGATCCGACTCTACTAGGACCCCAAATATCATTATGAACTCCTAAAGTTGGATTTCCCCTTCCTGTGTTTTTGGAGCCAAAAGCATGAAACTCAAAAGAAATTTGGATTAAAGAGAATCTAAACAAATTTTAGTCAATGTTATCAAAGGTACGCTTAAGCCCTGAAGCGAAGCTCAAAACGTGTTAAGCGTTTCGCCTCGCTTAATGCGTGCTTCAGTGTCGTCATCAAAGGTACGCTTAAGCCCTGAAGCGAAGCTCAAAATGTGTTGAGCGTTTCGCCTCGCTTAATGTGTGCTTCAGTGTCGTCATCAAGGTTTAGAGACATACTTTTCCTTGCCAATGAACCTCTTCTGAGGAGACGACACTAAACAATTAATATTTCACTTTATGGTAATTATTTTTCAATTTCTTTGTTTGTATATTTGTCATTCATGCTTATAAATTATTAGTCTTGGGCGAAATATATATATTTGTATTTTTCTCCATTTGCACCTTTTTTCATTAAAGCGCATGTTTTATTTGCACGTAAAGCCCCACAAGAACTTGGAGCTTTTTTGCTCTTTTTGCTTTTGATAACACTGATTTTAGCAAATAACCACAAATTTTAAAGCTGACCAGAGGAGAGAATACTATCAGATCTGCGGGCCACTCATCTGCCTAAAAAATTTGCCAAAATGACTAAGAATTTGCTGTTTGACTAAAGCAGGCTGAAAGAATTTTTAAACAAGTTGGACAAGGTATAGAAGCTTCAACTGATTCCCCCAGTGTAGGGGAAATTCAGAAAGCCACTGGAAAAGTATGACCAAAATCTACAGAACAATAGATGAGAGATGACTCGGAAATCTTAGACGACCCAAGGAAAAAAGATCAGTTTTGGAAGATGGTCTAGAAAGGTCTCATGCGCCTGGAGCGCATGTCGGACACATCGCTGGAGACGGAGGCTCCACCAGCACATGATGGTGAATCTGGCGGATTGTTTATCTGGGGTTTTCTCGCTGGAATTTGCTCAACTAGTGGACCCATTGGAGAAAGAGTGGCGTGATCTGCCTGAAAAATCACCAAAAAGAAGGCACGGTGATTGTCCCAGACTTGCTGGTTACTGCACAGCAAGAATTCCTTACCAAGACTCGGATACCATGTGAGAAATAAAGGCATGGGAAAAATATTATTGAGATACGTTACTTAACTGTCTTACACTAAGCCTTTAATATATACATACATTACACAACACTAAACACATATTTTCCAATGTGGGACACTAATCATAGAATTATATAAAGTAACCATCTAATTCACAACCAAAAAAAGAATTGAGAAAGGTCACCATGCCTCATGGACAAACAAATTTGAGAAGTCATGGGACATCCAAAGATCCCAAATAGAGAAACTTGAAAAAAAAGCTGGATAATTTGGTAATCATTTCAATGCAATATTAGTCTCATTTTGAGCCTATTGTCCATCTTCCTCTAAGGTATTACAACCTTACTTTAAGCCTATTGTCAAAACATATCAGTTAGTACGTGGCTTCAACAGATAGCAACTTACAAAGAATTGGAAAGAACACAAATTATATGGCAAACTGTCATTTATGAGTGAGGTTGGTAGAGGACCTCTACCACCAAACTGTAGGTGGAAGTTGCAGTCATGTGGGAGGGTAAGTGGGAATAGTGTTGATCCTCTTGGGTGGGGTTGTTGAGGGATGGGTGGAACCTGAGATTTGAACTAGTTACTGGGAGAAGAACAATACCTTTGTATAAAGTTCCTTAGCCTTCTCCAGATGAGTTGCTTCCAATTTCGGAGCTCTTTTCTCATTCCGAATCGCCGCGAAGTAATTCCAATTTCCCTTTAAATACAGGAAAATTTAATAATAAGCTGATGTCCCAGGTTCTACTATAAGGTTAAATAGTAAGGACAAAAGTTGTAGTGATAAGTCAATAATTTCTAGAAATCAAGGAACAAGCAAAACAATAGGGTGACAAGAAAAAACGTGTCCAAGATGGGTATTATGCAAATCACAAACTAATAACAAAAACCATGATATGAGAAATTTAATCAGCTTCAAACAAACATATGCACCAGACAAAGAGTAGCATAAGAATCATTTCCATCAGTTGCATCCTTAGCAGCCCGAAAAGTTTCTTTTGCCTTAACCCAGTCATCATTCTTAAGTTCCAAATCACCAAGCATTAGCAGTGCATCTGGATACTTCTCATTCACCTTTAGCGCATCACTAATCTGTAAACAGAAAACAACTACGCCTTAGTCCCAAAAGAATTGGGGTCGCATCAACAATTCATGGTCAATGAAAATCTTTCGTAGAAGGGGGTTTTTGGGTAATTGAGAGTTAACAGAAGACAGTTTGCAAATAACGATACAAGGAGAGAACCACAACCAACTCATTGCTTAGCTGCACATTATTTCGGGCTTTTGCAATGGACGCCAGCCTCAGATAAGCATCTGCATACTCTGGATACTGAAATTTAGGAAAAGAGGTTACATACGGGATTGCCAAAGATGACATAAAGCCAAAGTGCAAAAAGATGCAACAGTTATATAAAATCTCCATAAGATTCATATTATTTGCATCTTCTGACTGACTTTCAAACTGTAAACAGAGGAAATCTTTTAATTGATTTTCGGACAGCAGAATCACCCTTCAGCCTTCAGTGGTGTTATTTACAGTTAATGAGGCACCATCAACAGAGTTATACAAGGCCATCTGTATTGGGCATGAATAGAGTCCCGACTCTTTGGTTTAATTAAGTTCTAGAAAGTTAAAAGGCCCTGATTGATTCAAGTCATATATTAGCCCACTATGACTACTATATTTTATCAATAATCTATTACTGAAAAATCTATTGTTTCAGATAATTATATATAGTAATATAACAGATCTATCCATGGCTATAAAGATCAGCATCTCTATATTATATAACTCATATCCAAATGTGGAGAACTGACAATTAAAGAGTGTAATCAACAGAATGTTTTCACCCCTTCCCTAAAGTTGTTTTCTGATGATGTCTCTGGGAGAAGCAAGCCACCACTCTCCTTCTTTCTTCAATCACTCCGTAGGGATTAAGACAAGGGAGATTGTCTTCCTCTTTATACTATTCTCTACCTTTGTTCCTGATTACATTGGGCAGGTAGTGGCAAAGGAAGCAGCTGAGGTAAAGAAACTTACCCCTTCCATTTAGATAGGGAGATTCTCCGGCTTATTACTATTGACTTCATGCAACCACCCTATATCTACCATCTTTTTTACAGGATTTCAGAAACAATTAGACAACAATATAACCAAAAGCATGTGACTATCATACCATTTTTATTTGGAGATAGGTTCTCATTAAGCTTGCAAGATATAAACATCAATTAACTTTCTAAATAAATTAGTAATAGTTTTTATACAAGAATTGTTAAATGATTCACTTTTTATAACGAAGATTATCAAATTTTAAAAAGGTAACTTTTTCATTTCCATCAAAATTGAAAGCAATGTTTGAATTCACCTTTTTTGGCTCAGCAAACCAAAATGATGAATCTATGAATGTATTCATATTCTTTAATTTTGATCTTCCATTTTACATCTCTTTGATAAATAACTCAATAGTCTTTTGTTTAACAATTTTATACAGCAATGGTAGATTAGAAGGGGCAACGCGGAGCACAAAATAACCCACATTAACATAGGGTCCGGGGAAGGGCCGCACCAAGGGGTGTGATGTAGGTAATCTATATTGATGCAAGCATCAATTGTTGATTCCACGGCTCGGATTTGTAACCAATAGACCGTACCGAGATAGCTTTACCATTGCCCCAAGGCTCCCCCTTCTATACACCAATTGTAATACTACAAATAATTCACAAATTTAAGGAATTCAAATTAATGCTTCCTTTGTTCCAAAAGAATCTGGGATTCCATTTACAAGCTTCATTGCATCAAATTTTCAATGTGAATCCAAACACTGCTTTCTTTTGATAAATAAGATTTATTTAGAAACTAGGTAAATTTACTATAAATCACATTTTTTATAGCTTTAAAGAATCTAAAAATTGCTGGAAGAAGTGTAATTTGAATTGAGAACTAAATTAATATGTTTGCTCAACATTTAGGTAACAATTGATCAAAGTATAACGACATTACCGGAATTTCACAGCAACAGAAAAATAAAAATCTTAAAAAACAAAGAGTTCTTGTTGACCCTAAGCAGTTATTAACCTTTATTCTTAAATGGCAAGTGGCAACGTATAATTAAGTAAGCATTCAAATCAACATATACTAATACTATCTTAGTCTTACATTATTTTGACTTTGATGTGACAGCTCATGCTTTTTTAATACTTAAATCTTTAGATTGAGGTTTTCTTTCTGTCTTTTACCTGTGCAGCTCATACTGTTACAATTTTTCCCCTTTTGTAAATACCCAGACCTTCCAATAACAATCTAGGAATGCATATGGAAAACATTGAAGGGCACTACTTCTTAGAAGTCCAACCATCTTAATCATATAACAACCAAGAACAAAAAAAAATCATCAATATTAGATGTCACCAATAAGTCAGTTCATAATCGATGTGATAGTGGCATAGTGCCAATTGGACATGTGTTCATACCTTGAATAGGATAAGCCGGTAAAAGATGCTGGCAGTTTCTGTGTCATGCAACTGCTCCAGTAATCTTGCCATGTTAAAGAGTGTCGAAACTTTGTTCCAAGGAAGTTCCACAGTACTTCCTTGTTCCTCAAGTCTATGAAATAGCTGTAAGTCCTTGTATTGTCGAACAGATGCACTGGCATCAATTGGATATTGTGCACTTTTTAACAGATCAGATTGTGCTTCACCATTGGGATATAAAAGCCCTCCAGAAGTTGGATCATCGGACCGTGCTTTAGCATCAAGGAACCTAATCCATATGCCATCACCTAAAGCTTCCTTAAAACTTTGTGTAGCAAGCTGGAAATCAGTAATCAGTAAAGGTTAGTGATATGCATTATAGAATGCAATGATAAATCTAAGGGCATCTCCAACCCTACCCTCTATTTTACTCTCCAAATATAGAGTTCTCTATTTTTTCCAAATATAGAGTTCTCTATTTTTTCCAAATATAGAGTTCTCTATTTTTTCCGAGAACCAACTCCAATCCAATTCTCTATTTTACTCTTTAAAAAAAGAATCTTCTTCTCTCTCCTCAATATTATATTATTATTTCTATTTCATTCTTATGTTCTTATTTCATAATATAAATCATTTTTTCTTTTTGCAAATAATCACCCTATAATCTATATAATCTTCATGTAATATAAAATTTTATTCTTTTCAAATTCTTCATTTAAGATAAAATTATATTTTATTCTAAATTTCTAAATAACATAAATTGCAACAAATATTATATATAATAGATATTAACGAACAATTCAAATAAAAGTGAAATCATTGACGAAATGCAATTACATAATAAATGTTGCATCATTTTACATAAATACTCAACTTTCAAGACTATTAGGTTGCTTTCATAAACGCTCTATTAATGCATTATGAAGTTCAAATGAGCAATTTTTTGTCCTTATTTTTTTTACGTGTAGCTAAAAATTGTTTAAATTAACAATTTCATCTTGTATCCAATTATTTCATGCATGTAGTAGTTTACTTCTCCTATTCCATTTTGAACTATTACATCAAGTAATTTCACGCTCATTAAAAAGTGTAGTTTAATAATTTATCACTATAACATAAAAGTAGATTGTTTGAATTATCATGTAAATATTGTGCATTCTTCTTAGTGAACAATAATTATAATTTTAAATTACATATAAATTAAAAATTGTTAATTCGGGATGGAAGTAGTATACTTATCAATAATATGTTTTTAGATGATCTATTACTTAAAAATAATTACAATTATTAAAGACTTAATTAATAGTCTTATATAATATAGATAATATTAAAATAATTTTAAATTACGTATTTAAAGTGACAATTTTTTTTAAAAATAAAATAGAAAAATTGTCAATTCAGAATGGAAGTAGTATACTTATCAATAATATGTTTTTAGATGTTATATTACTTAGAAAATAATTTTAAATAATAAAGACTTAAATAATGATATAATAGAAATAATATTAAATTAATCAAAAAGTGAAATAGATAGGTGAATAGTACATCTCTATAAATGGAGGATAAAGAGTAATATGGAGGTGGGTTGGAGAGGGCATTCTCTATTTTACCCTCCAATTATAGAGAATGGAGGATAAAATAGAGATGGGTTGGAGATGGTCTAAACATGCAAGCAACTCGAACTCACTGACAAAAAGTAACTTTACAAACCTCAAATTCTTCCCTTTCAAAATGGAGGACGCCAATATTGTTGAGTAACTCTATTGGTACTTCTTCATTTGATTTCTTAAGCAAATTACGCGCCTGCAAATTAGTTAGGTCTTACCTTAAGTGTACAAAAATTTTCTTTTAGAGGTTAAAATATAATGAACAATTTCAAATATGATGATTTGTGTTGTGCAAACTTCACATCAACCTCAGAAATTCATGGCCATCAAGAGCAATTTACAACACTGATGACAAAGCAGTAACTACAGCAAGAATTCTGGATGCCCAATGTTGCAGCTACCTACATGTAAGCATGCCATATATGCATCTCATCTATGTGAAACTCTAATACCTTGAGTCAGACGAACAAGTACTTTCAACAACCAACCTTTTCATAAACAAGTTAACCAACAACTAACTACTACAGGGAAGAGTTAAAACATCTGTAACCTGAAAATAAGACTTATTTATTGAACAGATGGAAGTGAATAGTAGATTTGCAATCCAAAAAAAGAAAGAAATTTTAAGAAGAAACAAAAAAACAAGAAGGATGAATGAAATTTGAGCAACTTCCAAATTTTGGAAGACGGAAATTAGGGATCAAATTTACCGATCAGAAAAAATTAGGGAGAAAATAATTTTTAACTCTTCCTTTCAACTAAAGATAGATTGATATTGAAGTCAAAGCAAAATAAGATGGATCCTCAAAGTATTGAAGATCAGAAAGACTGCCTAATTTGAGAATGTTTCCGTCGAGAACACCGATTTACTTTAATTTTTTTCATCAGTAGAATAAGAAACTTATGATGCTCAACTGAGTTCTACATGCTATCCTCATCACTCCTTCAATAATACAGAAGTACATTCTGCTACTGGGAGCATAAGCAAGTGAATTGAACAAATATACAGAGATAAATGGAAATATACAAGGCCCTTACTGTTTTAAAGGCCTCTAAAGCAGCAGCAGGATCATTTGAAATTAACAGCTCTCCTATATCCAAAAAGGCCTGCAATGAAGCATGAAAAAATATAATTAAAGCAGGTACTCAGGAAGAGAATAGTATCTCACTTAAGATGTCATGTCATCCTTAGTACAAAATCTTTTGGAGAAGAAAATGATTTTATTAATAGTGGAGAAGTCCCCATAATACAAGTAGTACACCAAAAAGTAGAGACACCTAGATCACCATTGTAGTCTAATTTTTAAATGGATGAAAGCATTACACCCCGTCATACAAGATGGAACAATAGCATTTAACCATCTTTTTTTGCATTGTAAGTGGACTGAGGAGCTATGGAGAATGTTCATTTGCCTGAAGGGAATTAGGTGGGTGAAACAAGGAAGCATCAAAGGAGTTCTAAGTAGCTAGAATAGGGATGGCAATGCTTCAAAGAAAAAGGAGATATGGAAGATTGTCCAAGCATGCATTTGGTGGACAATTTGGAAAGAGAGGAACAATAGGAGCTTTGAGTATGTGAATGAATTGCTTAGCTCTTTTCTATTTTTGGTGTAAACAAGATATTTTAGCTAGAACAGAAGACATCTTTGATGTACTAGATTGTCTATAGGCATCAGTTTGATAAAGCTCAAACCTTCTGTAAGATGTAATACTTTTTTGAAGGGGGGCAACACTTTTGGTTGTAGTATACATGTGGATATTAATAGATCAAAGTTTGGAAACAATTATAAGCTTTCAGATATAAAGAGATATTACACAATCTCAATAAATGAGTCAAACAGACCCACTAGACTACCTTCTTGAGGCCTTTTGTAAAATATTTTTTTCCACTAGCACCAACAAAATACACAAGTCAAATTAACCTCTTAACTCTACATCCAATCAAATATTATCATGTAAAACAAAACAGATGCATCAACTTTCATACAAATTGAGATATTAGAGAAAAAGAAAACTTCCTAGACATTGGTAAATTAAATCAAACCGACCCAAAATAGAGGAGTTACTATATATGAAAAACTTGAACACTATAAACACTCCTATATGAATGTACCATTGCAAGAGTTATTATATATGAAAAGAGGGGATGACAAGCTCCAAGAAAAGAAGACATGGAAAAGAATATTTTTTAGTGTTTCAAGGAGCAGGGAAGACATTCCAAATTCACCTTACTAGCATTTCTTTCGAAAAATATGGCAAAGTAAAAATTGTCTCAATAATGATGGGGTGAATGTTCAGTCTTTTGAGAAATTAGGTTATCTGATATGGCAATTAGGATAAACGGAAATTAATAAATTCACCAAATCTGGTACATAAACAGAAAATTAGAATATTATTAAGACGCAAAAGAGATAATTTTCCAGTTTTTAATACGGTTACATGTACAAAAACCATTAGTCATGGTGTTACTCACAGCACCATTGCATAAGGATTATATAGCTATTCAGATGTTGTAAACCAACAATTTCTTTAAAAAAACAATGAGTTCGTTGAGTTCATTTTATAAACAATAGCAACAGGACAATGGTATTACACTTTAAATCACATTCTAATAGATTTAAAACTCCCACCCCTCTAGTACTCAAGAGACTAGGAGGATTGCATCAGCATCACATGCCCTTTTTTCAGAAACTATAGGACGATCGCATCAGCATCACATGCCCTTTATTCAGAAACTATCTTTATTTGTTCATTTTTCCTTTTTTCCCCTATTTTCTTTAGTTCCCTGTTCTTACAAAGGGCTTTCAGAAGATATTATATAAAATAACCGAAAAACAAACGAATCTCCTTTCTTAAACAACCTATATCCTACATACTTAATCAGCATTTGATAGATTATCCAGCACCGAGCAATCTTAGTTATTAGTGGAGGTTCGGTTCGTTAGCTGGTACTTGTTTAGTCATTCAGAGAGTGACTGGCATTTTTTTAGATGCATTATACACATAAAAAATACCTGGGGATCACGAGGATCAATTTTTGTGGCTTTCTTCAAATATTCCTGAACCTTCTCTGCCTGGCCAAGCTGCACATAAATATGTGCAAGAGCCTGCAAAAAAAGAAAAAGATAAACTATTCAAATAACAAAAGCAAAATGTTGACAATAGTCAGAACTTAAAGCAATGACCAGAATAGTTGTCAAGTTTCTTAATAATAATAAAATGTTGACAATAGTCAGTCTCAACAAAGTACTCTGTCACGTATCAACTCACTTTCACTGCCTCGCAACTTTCAGGATGAACCTCCAAGACTTTCTCAAAATTCGCCAACGAACTCCGAAGATCTCCCAACTTCAGCTGTACTTGTCCCAATCCTAACTTAGACAAGCAAAGAAAATGGTGAAACAGATAAAAAAGAATGATCTAGTTGGCAAGTTTTATTTCCAAATAGACAGCCTAAAGCTTTTGTTGCATGGTGTTTGGCCATGAAAATTGTGAGTACTTGAAAAAAGTAGTTTTTGTTTTCAATGTGGAAAATAATACTTGAAAATAAGTTGTGTTTGGCCATGAAAACAAATTTGAGTTGTTTTTGAATTTTTGTGAGTAAACTGGAATGAAACAGTTTTTTGGTGTTTTTCAAATATTTAGTGACAGACAGCAGGAAGAAAATCACTTACCATAATAGGGTAATACAAATTCATGTGGCTTACTGCTTTCTTTCACAGACGCCATGTAGTACATTCCAGCTTTCTCATAGTCACCCTTTAGTCATGGGAAACAAAATAAATATCATCGGAATAAAGCTTCAGGGGGAATCATAAACAAGAATCACTCAATTACTGCTGCGAAAAGTATTAAAGAGTTGTGCATCTTCAGACCTTGCTGTGGTAGGAGCGTGCCAAATTGTAGTACGAATGAGACTTAGTTGGCCCATGAGTGGTTACAGCAAGTGCAGTCTCAGTCAATTGCTCCACAAGGAAATGCTGGCCAGTGAAGAAAAAATGATTGGCCAGATAATTTAGAGCCATTGCACAGTAAGGATATATCTCAAAGGCTCTTTGCATCTTTTCCATTCCTCTCCTAATACCAGAAGCTGTACATACAGTGCTGACATTAAGTTAGACAACAATACTGCTATAAACTCTACTTTCACATAACTAAAATCAGGATACTAGCACAACTATAATTCCTGAGAAATCTCAGGTAGAGCTTTCTAAACAAGATAAGTAATATCACAACGACACTCTCCAGATACACAGGTCAGAACTAATTTTCTCTGAAGAAGCAAACTAAATCGTATGGATCACTTTTTTTCTCCTAGAAGGTTGTACTGCAATCTGGCTTTTAAGTGTATCGCCTGCCTAGAAGTTGCAGAATTAACTTCAATCACATATACAGACTCGACATATCAATCTAAGGGAAAAGCGCACCTTCATTGTTTTGCAGATCCAGAATTGCTAGTGCCACCAGAGCGTCCACATTTTCTGGATCTAACTATACATTCCGAAGTAGTTACAAGAAAGTCATATCAGTTGAAAATAAAAATAAGGGGGGTCTGGTGATGAAGCATTCTACGTTCCCTCAAGGAACGGGGAAGGGCCGCACCCCAAAGGGGTGTTCATCAGTTAAGCATGACAAAGAGAATTATAATAAACTTATCAACGCAAAATTCTACACTTGCCTGCAAGACACGACAAAATGCCTGTTTTGCCTTATCCAATTGGCCCAATTTGTATCTACAGAGACCTATTCCAAGCCTTACCGCAGCAGGACAGTCAGGATACACTTGCAAGGCCCTCTACCAAATACATATGATCCAAAAAAAAAAAAAGGCAACATAGAGTCAATATCATTTCTTCTAACAATATCTAGAGAGCTATTTAACATTATACATGCTAGATTAGTTATGATGTTTCCCAACTGGATTTTTTTTTATTTGGCATGAAGAAGGGGAAGCGACACCCATTCTCCTATCCAAAGCCAACAAATTAGCCTATAAGTAATGGATCGACGATGAACCTTATATAGCTCCAGTGAATCAGAATATCGTCCACGGCTAAACTGAACACAGGCCTGCAAAAGATTGGGGTTGCTATGAGAATCGATACAAGATTATGACACTTGGAATTAGCATATCCTTACAAGGATTTTGCAGTGGAGCACAAAAAGTACAAAGATATTCAAACAATTTCTTTTATAAGGAAAAATTACATCATACAATAGGTGCAGTTGTTCAGTTAACTATCCATAACATGTTACCATAGTCATCCACATCACTGTTCTTGTGCAGCAGAGCACATGATATCATCCAAAAGCTGTAGTTCTTCAATTAATTATCCTTAACATGTCACCATGGTCATCAACATCACAGTTCTTGAGCAGTAAATTAATTTCACTTCCACCCATATTGAAGGGTTTAACCAGAACAACCAGCATCATGTTATAAGCTAGGTAGTTCTTAACTTCATAACGTGTAAAACAATTGACATATTTAATGTTTTTGAAAAGAAAACAAGCATGGAATAGGCTTACCTGACCCAGGAGAGCAGGAACATTATCACGATCTCCATCAAGTACAATCTTGAAAGCAGCAAATGCCTGCTCTACATCACCCTTGGCAAGTAAAAGCTGACCTGTAAAGCATGTGAATGCTCATCCGGTTGGTAAATAATTACACGGATACTATTACACCTTTTTTTTCCAGCTTATACAACCTTATATTCTACGGAAGTGTTGGAAAAGTAGGGTTTATTACAACCGTGATGAAAAACTCACTCCCTCAAACACAGGTCAGAAACTCAACAAATATGCTTGGCAGAGCCTACAAGCTCCTAAGAAGTTCAAGCAACCCTCTTACCAAAGTGAATAGCAAGGGGGGAACTCTATGTTTATTTTTTTTCTTCATCAAAAATGCTAATGAAGAAATTTTACATGATAACCAATATGTTTTTAGTAAATATCAAGCAACCCTCCTTATCAAAAGAAGTAATTTTAGGCAACTCTTTTTCCAATGTGAATAGAGGGGGGAAATCAGAAGTTTGAAAACCCTGGTTAAATAATATCCATTCAGCCCCTGGAACGTTTGTAGACTTAACCAAACAATTACAACAACAACAGCAGCACACCCAATGTAATCCTACAAGTGGAGTCTGGGGAGCGTGGTGTGTATGCAGCCTTACCCCTACCTTGGTAAGGTAGAGAGGCTGTTTACTTAACCAAAACAATTAAGTAGGATAATCACATCTCTGTGAAATCTTATATATGTTAGAGCCTTATCAAAAGAAATGTCCTATCTGTTACAAGTGTTCAATCAAATGTAAATTGCTCCACTTCAGAAAAATGATTTTAAATCTCAACTGCAAAAAGGCATCGATTTACTTATTTCAAGCAGTAATATCCACAATAATGAAATGAAATAATGGTCACCTTTCCCAACCCACGTAGAGGGCTCGTGCATGTCAATTCTGGATGCTTTATTATAATATTGAGTTGCCATTATAAAGTGCTCTTCCTTTTCTCTTTGTTTTGTCTCAATCTTCCCAAGATAACTGTAATATGCGCCTAATGCATTTAGAATGGCAATCCTCTCATACCTCACATCTGCATAATATTCATCAATCTCTGCACCATAACAATGTGCAATAGGAATTAGTCTTTTTCAAGAACGAAAGACAGAAACTACACGTTCTCCGGCTTTTCAGTGTGAATTGATAAATACCCATTCAATGCACTCAAATGTATCAGAGTCAATCAACTAGTATAAACACAAATAAGTACCTGGGCTAGACATCAATTAGTATAAACACAAATAAGTACCTGGGCTAGACCCTTCTTCCAAGATTTGCCGAAACTGATCGACTTTGCCTTGTTTGAAATATTCCCTCTGAGAAAAAACAAGCATACATTTGTAAGGGGAGGAAAAGAGAACTTTTACAACAACAACAACAACATACCCTGTGAAATCTCACAAAGTGGGTTCTGGGGAAGGCCTTACCTCTACTTCTTGAAGGTAGAGAGGTTGTTTCTAAAAGACTCTCGGCTCAGATGGAAAGGGAAAATAGGAGTGAAGATAAACATAATAACAAATAGAAAAGCAGTGTGAAGTATGAAATGTAACATCAACAACAAGGTGTGATTACCTAAACATAAGAAACGATGAGAATATCTAATAGAGAACTTTTAGAAAAACAACAACCAAATGTTGTAAAACGTGAGACTTATCATGCATGATATCTTTATTAAATTTGTAAAAACTGCTCTTATATCATCAACAAAAACTAAATCATGGGCTCAATAGTTAACCAAACACAAAAAACCATAGGACATGGCTCCTAGATGTATAATCAAACAAAAAACCCAGTCAATGCCCATACATTCACATTAAAACAGATGTAAAGACATATATCAATAGCAAAATTCAACAACACAAAAAGGTCAAATGAAACTCCAGTAACAAACTAAGCAACATTAATTTCATCTGTATATATGAAGTGAAACTTACAGCAATTATAAGCCAGAGATCAAGAGGAGCTTGTTCAGCCTTAAGAATGTCGAGAATGTCAGAAGCATCCCTAGGGAGTTGGTCCAATGCTACCCTAACTTCCTCTTCCGAGTTTTGCACTGGAATGTACACAGACGCCATTGGATTCAAATCCAACCAGTAACAAAACAAAACCCTAGGTTTCTTTGTGGAGAAGAAGGAGAAGAGCTTTCAATTTGGACAAGTTCAAAACTTCAAATTCTGTAAAGAACTGAGCGAAACTCTGTGTGTGTTCTATTTTATTAAAACAGGCGCTCTCTAATTAATGATACACAACACCTGGTTTTGAGTTTTTTTTCCTCTTTTCTTCTTAGTTCTTACTGTACAATTTTTCTCTTTTTGTCAAATCTATTTATCTGATAAATTTACTACTCATATATTATAAATTATAAATATATAAAAATAATGTATTCATTTAATGTATCTATCTATCTATATGTATATTAACACAAATAATTGTCCTTAAATGTTGATGTATCAAAATAATTTTCATTTCAAATTGATAGACTTTTAAATTTTTAAAAATTTAAATTAAATCAGGATAAAGTTATTTATAAACAAAGAGTAAAAAAAAATATCTTTTGAACAATAGTGTATTCATCTATCTATCTTTTTGCTAAATATTAATCAAACAAAATATTCTTAAAATATTTATTAACTTTTATGTCTTTAAAAGTTTAATTCAGAATGAAATTGTAAAAGAAAGTACACATATAAAAAAATATCCTAATTTACTTTGGATAGTAATTTATTTAATTTGTATAAAAAATAAATAATACCAAAGAAATTTCATGAGGTAACGAAACAGGATCTCAGAAGACGGGCGGTAGTCCGCGCGATCATCTTCAATCTAGCTTGTTAACATCCAAATAAATCTGAATCGAAATATATCTAATTTTTTATATAGTTTAATGGATGTATAGAAGAACCTAATCCTTTTACCCAAACAAAAGGTCTGTCAAGATTCAAATACGTATTGTTATTGAGCCCATGTGTCTAGCTGTTCTAATCGGGTATGAGGTGCCCTTTTACTCAACATTAACGGGGTAAAACCACGGCTGGCTAGACGGAGTCACTAAGACAAAGCCAATAACTTGTTGTATTAAATCTGACTGTACCACCATCTCGGAACCAAGTCAAGAAACCATATATAAATTTATGTATATTTAGATAAAGTCTAGATCTTTCATGGTAGTTATAAAAATGAAGTTAGTTATCCGGCATAGATATAATTTTTTAGTCGGACATAGTCACGGCTCAGATCGGAGAAGTAGAGAAAGTAAAAGGAAGGGAAGGAAGAATAACAGTACCTTAGTTGCTAACACCAGAGCTTATAGAAGAACTATATATTTTATTTCCAACTCTGGTACTTCGGCAAACTTCGATTACAATACAAGAGAGCTTTTTTACAAGATAGAGAGAAAAAAGAGATAGGGTTTTTTTCAACATGTCTCCTCAACTAAATAAAACACACTTATTTATAGGAAAAGAAAGCATATTTGTACAGGGATAATGGTCCCCTATCCGGATCCTAATAACAATATATCTATTGTCGCTCAATAGTGTTTCTACTGTTGATAGTGCCTTCCCCTATTTAGGATAAGCTTCACACCTCTTTTCCTTTTAGGTTGAACATCAAACGAAATTAACGCCAGATATTGCTCTGTTGTTTTAATCAACTGTTTATGAGAGATTTTATCAAACCAACCATAGTCATAAATGGTCATAATATCAATTTTTGGAATAGTCCATTTGTTTAACAAATCAAGGTTTTGAGGTATATCTACCTCTTCCAATCGAGTACTTTTTGTACTAGTATCTCCTAGATCCATGATCAAGAGAATATATCTATGCCGAAATACTTCACATCAATCTCATAATTACCATGAGAGTTCCTAGGCTCTGATACTGTCACGCCCCGAGACTACCCCTGAGACGCGGACACGGGACCTAGGACCACAAGTAATCCCAAGCTAACCCTGCTGGCATGATCATGAGCATTCTAAAGATAATAAACTGATGCGGAAGCTAAATCATAATTAAAATGAAAAGATGGGGAATACCCATATACTATAACTGAGATAAATGATAACTGATGAGTTTAATACAAAGAAGATACTAACTCAATACTAAGTTGAACCTAACTATGCCTGAAAATAGCCTCTAACTGACTAGAAATGTTGGGACAGACCCAGCTAAGTCTAGAAAAAAACTGAAACTAAAGGACTAAAAATACTGAAAGAAACTCATGACTATTGTCCTCGGAGAATGAGGACTCACCACTGATTCTTCTGAACTGGAGATCGGGAACCGATCTAAGCGTGATCTGGATGCTGAGAACCTGAACCTACATCACGAGAAGATGTAGCGCACGTATGCGTCAGTACTTGAAAGGTACTGAGCATGCAGGATAGAGTAAAGCTGAAATAACATCATAACT
>JAJOOS010002459.1:0-21619 GCA_029582725.1 Solanum chiquidenum
TTCAATCACATATGTACTAGAGAGGGTTCCTTTTCTAGTTCAACCAACTCATAGTAACTCTTCCCAAGAAAGGCCCCATTTCTTAGTCATAGCCAATCAAGGTTCATAAGGATAGCTCATTTAACTTTCTTAGATAAGGATTCTCATGCCGTTCTGGCTCCATCCATCTCTAAGTCTATCGTTTCACTCAAGAAGGGAAGATCTCCCTAAGGCCCATCCTTCAAGGTTGTACATTTACTTAGGAAAGCTAGACTTATGAAAGGGCACCATTTCTTAGTTCTGCCGATTCAAGTCTTGACCTAGAATTCCTCTTTTAGCATTTATAGAAAGGGCACCATTTCTTAGTTCTAGCCCACTTCAAACATTCATGCATTCAAGACTTTAAGTAACAAGAAGAGACACTTTAGTCTACTAATCAAGTCACAACATTATCATTTGAGGACACTTCATAATCCAACATCATCACATATATACATCATTGCAAGAGAAACATGCTTTCACATTAGCATAATAACACTTTATACAATATCACATTAATACCATTAGAACATCTTCACATTATAGCATCACACAAACTTTACATATAGCTTCATATAGGACTTTACATATAGACTCATATAAAACTTTACATATAGCTTCATATAGGACTTTACATATAGCCTCATATAGAACTTTACAATAATACTCATGTAATGCCCTTCATGGCCACAATCATAATTCAAAAGCAACAAGCAACACTTCCACCAAAGGTGGATCAAACCTAAGAAACAATTATAGCAATATTAATAGATCAAGCCATCTTACCACCTTTCAAAGGCCATAAGCCAGAATACTCAATTCCATGCCAATTATACAATATTCATCAATTTAGGTCAACTTACCCTCTTTCCATAGCTATCTTCATCATCATCATATTCCAAAAATTAACAATACAATAACAATGATAATAACAACACATACAAGCTAAGCTAAACAATATCCAATAACCAACATAAAGGCTAAATCCCAATTTATGACCATTCAAGGCTACTACCTCACATTATACAATTCAATAACAATTTCCAGAAATTCAACATAGCTAAGATCATATAAGAACAGCCCACATCAAACCACTCAATAATCCTTCTTCAATTACTCAAAATCAATAAACCCACTTTAGGCCAAATTTAAAGAACTTGAGAAGACATGGTTTCATGAAGATTTCTTTCTTAAAACCATCAATAATCATTGCTAACAACATGAAACATCATTTAAAATCATTTAATGCAAGAACCCATGCTTAGAATTCGAAATAGGGTTTTGTGTATTTGAAAAACCTTGAAAACCTTTTGATTGGGCTCCTTGAAAGAAAGAATAATCAAGGATAAAGGATCCCCATAACTTAATCATCAAGAACCAAATGAAATTGAACAAGAAATCAGCAGCCACCATCAACCCTATCTCCATATTTCACCTTGAGCTTCCATGGGGTTTTGAGAGAGTTTTGAGAGAGGGAGGGTTTTGAATTTAGGAGAATGACTTTAAAATAGACTTTAAATGTTTAAATATACTTAAAAACACTTAAAACAATAACCCAAGGTACCCAAACTACCCCTCACTTAGTTGGACATTTTTAACAAGTCAAACTTGTGTTTTATTTTTGCAGATTTCGTCAGGGCACAGGTTCGCGACGCGGAGGTGTTCCCACAAGTTTCATAAATTAAAATCCGAGACAGTAGAGTCCGCGACATATCCGCGACGCGGACCAAACATTTGGCCCTTGGTGGAGCTAGTCTGCGACGCGACGTGCTTCCTCTAAGCACAACTTCAAGCTGCCTTGGCAGTTTGCTTGGCCAAGGTTGGGGTCCTCCTCGGAGACCCTTAGTGGCCCCCAGGGAGTCGTATCCAAACATTTTGACCCTAAAAACATTTATTAAGACACTAGGGTCACCTCCACTGATTTTAGACTCCAAACAACACATAAAAACATGAACAACATACTAGAACACACCAACACGTAAAAGACTAGTTCCGAACGCCTTGGTCGTCCCTTGACGTTTGACTTCCAAACTCTTTATAACTGACTAAAAAGGCTATTATTCATTATTTTAATAAGTTATTAATGCATAAAACCCATGTGAGGCTCTACTTTATCCTACTTCATTTTGAGGGGTGTTACAAAAACAACCATCTGTACGACTAAAAATTTACCCTAATGCTTTCTTCCACATTTAGTACAAGTAGATGATAAAGACCCACCACCATTTCCTTCTTGAGATTTAGGGTTAAACACCCTATCTTTGTTGAATTTAGGAGGATAATTGGAGGAACCTTGATCGGAAAACCTTTGTCAAAACTTATAACAACCATGGCCATCAGACGTCGAATGTGAAAAGTCACCATCACCGATCTTCACCTCCCCAGACTTTTCCTTAAGTTTATCCTCTTCGATTTGTTGTGCATGAACCATAAGGTGATAAATGTCGATATCCTTAATAAGCATGAATGTACAACATTCCTTAACAACCATTTCAGAACACCCAAAACAAACTTACTCATCCTTACCCTAGGATTGGCAACAATAGTAGAAGCATATCAAGATAATTGTATGAACTTTGAAGCATATTCCTTCACACTCATGTTTTCTTGACGAAGGTTGATGAATTCAAGTACCTTAGCCTCCCTCATCTCAAGAGGAAAGAACCTATCAAGAAAAGCAACCTTAAACATTTCCCACTAAAGAGGACCCATATCTACTAACCTCTCATCTTTTCATTGGTTGAACCATACTTGAGCAACACCCTTACAGTTGATAAGCGACCAATTCCGCCTTCTCCACTAGCATCATTCCCATGATCATCAACACCTTATAAACTTTAACAATGAACTCTTGAGGACCTTCATCAACCTTGTAACCGTGAAACTCCGAAGGATTCATTCTAGGTGTAGTGTTACACTCTAGTTGCCTCCGTACCCACATTTGGGTTCACATGGACCACAACCTCCCTATTGGTTTGAGCCGTCATGGCTTGAGACAACACTTGAAAAGTGGCCTTAAACTCTGCATTAGTCACTTTTTCGACCAAAAGGTCGACCGGAACTTGAGGATCTTGAGGAGATTCTCATTCAACATTCTCTCCCACATTTCTTCTAGCATATGCCATTCGAGTGGACATATCCTGAAATCATTGAATAGGGATTAAAAGAGATACATTATAGAGTTAAACTCTATCACACGACTTTAGAGTGATGAAAAGAGTGAAGTTTCCTAAGAATCTTATAGCCTCTCATTTATAAATGTGGTGCGCTTCACACTTATGAACAAGACTCTACTCGATGTGGATTATGAGTGTTCCTAGGACCTTTCTAAACCTTGTGCTTTGAATACAAAGTTTGTCACGACCCAAAGTATACCCTAGATGTCACATGGCATATAATTACCCAAGAGGGCCCTACACAAGCCGCTTAGCATACATCGTACAAAATAATATAAAACCAAAAGAGTTTAAGAGTAGCATTTCAATAAAAGAGTTTGACAAAAGCAATAGAAGTCTAAACATAAGTCTCAAAGCCATCTATTACATCAACGGATTGATTGGGACGTAACCTACACATCACATACAATATCTGAAAAGAAAAGACATGAAAGCTAAGAAAGATTCTCGGTGCTCAGAACATGAGGACTTACCAATCTTCAATATCAATATGACATCACTAGCCATGAGTATGAGAGGTAGGAGTGTTGGACCCTACATTAGTGAAACAATATATACAAAAGTATGCATTAGTACATGGAATGTACCAAGTATGATTGCAATGCTTAAGAGTTATGAAATCATGCTATAAGTACTTTATGCGACATGCAATGACTAAGCTAAATCATAAAATAACATGTTAGAAAATATAAGTCGTCACCATGGTCAATGCAAGATAGACATCTTTAAAACACATTTGAGATACTTTTAGAAAGTAACCTTAGTTCATTATTATGGGAGATTTACCTTTAACCGAAATGGACCATGTGAGCTATAACATGGTATCCGGTGTCTCTCCCACATTGAAAAGAGATATCCTTACTTGCCAAGGTAAAAACCATAAACTTCTTGCTTAAGTTGATTTATAACCTAATGTTTATATAAGACAAACCTATGGTGGCATATAGTTATGGGACATGGGTAATCATCACTTGTCCACTTGGTGCTAAGAATAAATCCCACTGAATAATCATTAGTCTTAGCTTATCTTATCATTATGATACATGGGTATCCCCACTTGTCCTACAATCCATGGAAGTTCGCATCAAATAGCCAATCCAAGCTAGAACTCATTATAATAGCTCCTTAATCTTGATTCATGTTAGGTTGAGAAAACCTTTCAACCTTATGAATCTTTTGTGTGAGAAAATCCTTTCAAAATCGTGTTATGAGTAGTATGTGAGAAATCCTTTCACAAAAACTACAACATCAATGCTTTACTCTCACAACAACCTTAAATCATTTTCATCAGCTTCATAAAAATTCATGCATATCTTCATAAATTCATCTTTTAATAGTTCAAAAGTTTCATACTATGGTCAAAATATAGAAATCATGGGTCATGCACGGGTTCAAGTGAATTCAAATTAAAAACCTGTAATTATCTCAATTCATGCATAAAAAGACATATAACAATCAACTAGGTCATAATTGAAAAGAACCCATGAGATTTAATAAAACCCTAACTTCAATAGGAGATTCTAACTTGTAAAATTGGAGAATATGAACCATATGGAGGAAAAGACTCCATAGGTGAATACTACCAAAATCTCACAATAAATGGTGAATTTTGATCTTGAAACCCTAGACTTCTTCATCAAGCTTTAGAGAGAGAATTATTATGGAGGAACTAAGAGGGATTTGGGGATGTTTGAAGAATGATTTAGAGTACTTAGATTTTTGGCTTAAAATACTTATATAGGGTCTAGGATAGTAGGTAAAATGACATAGTATAAGCACTAATCAATTAGGGAAAATATCAAAAAGCCCTTAAAAATAAATGTCGAGTCCTTACTAACGGATCAGACCTACCGTCTTGGTCGATCGTAGGTGGGGTTCAAGGACTTGAATTTGGACCTTCAAATGATGGGACCCATGTACGATCCATAGGGTCTTTTACGGATTGTATATACCAACGATAGGTCCCAAATTTGACCCTCAAAATTTCACTAAGTCTAAGACTCACCTACGAGACCTATCTACGACTCGTATACTGAATGACAGACCATCCTGGTAAACCATAAAAAGGGTACTGAAACTTGAATTTCAAAAATTATTCACACCTTCACTTACGATTTCCACCTACGGCTCGTAAAAGCACCTACGCACTGTAGGTTGGGACACCAGCTATGAAAATTTTGCACTTTTCCTTCTTTTCAAATCTGAGGTGTTACAACTTCCTTGCCACAAAATGGATCTCCTTAACCGAAGGATATTCTACTCTATACTCCTGGGAATCGAAAACAAGCTTATCATATAAATAGGGAGAACATCCATTACAGATTTGATGAGTGTCGACGTTCCTTCCACAGACAGACATTATCTCTTCCATGTAGATAGTTTTCTTCCACTTCTTTTCAAGACTTCATTCCATACCTCAATATCTTTGTTTTTGGATCCCAAAGGTAAATCATTTTATTTGGTTGGAAGGGTAGCAATCTGACATCTAAAAGCATCCTTTAGTAATTAATTTATGATATCTTTCTTGACAACTTTCTACTTAGGTAGATCAAGTCTGTGTTGATGCTCAATATTGGGTTTTCAGTCCGGCATGAGTTGGACTTTGTGAGAACATATGTCTGGTGGGATACCTATAGTATCAGGAATGGACCATCCAATGGCCCTCTTAAAGCGTCTCAACATAGATGTCAATTCCTACACTTGCCTTTAATTTATATTTGAAGGTATGATGACCGACAAGGTGTTGTTGGTACCCAAAATAACATCCCACAGGTTAGAAGGAAGGGATTTTAGTTCTAATGTGGGAGGTTCATCAATGGAAGGTTTTGCGGGTAGTGTTGCCTTATTCTTTATATCCAAGGCAAGTTTCATTGGCACATAAGTGTATGTTCCCATACTAGCAAGCACGCCAACCATCTCCACATACTCTGCAATGTCGTCTCCATCAAAATTCATGATCAGTGCCGCTAACGTCTCAACACCCAATCTCTCTTCAATAGGTACTTCAAGTTGCTCTTCACTACTTAGGTCTATGACTGAAACTACTTTGAGATCACTCTAATGCTTCATCGACTTACATACATTGAAAGTTACCTCTTCATTATTCAATCTAAACTTCATCTTCTGTTACTCCATATCAATAAAGGACAATAGTGGCAAGGAATGGTCACCCTAAGATGAAGGGAATCTCAAATTCAACCTCACATTCAAGAATCACGAAATCTGTGAAATAAAAAAATGCCTCAACTTTGACAAGAACATCATG
Organism: Solanum chiquidenum; assembly: GCA_029582725.1. NCBI lineage: Eukaryota > Viridiplantae > Streptophyta > Magnoliopsida > Solanales > Solanaceae > Solanum > Solanum chiquidenum. Next base: position 6,460 of record JAJOOS010002459.1, read on the forward strand.
AAGAATACCTATCAATTTTTTGATTGTACAATCTGCCATAACTAGGCGCATTAAAGTCATTTTAGGAGCTCTTAAAACAAACTGTTATACTAGAAAAATTCAATGCTCCAACTATGCATGATAATGTGAATGCTCCTAGATCCTCCTTTATATACACTAGAGAACTGGTGGATATGGCACTGCAATGTCGCAAATTATCTTCTCATTCAAAACTTGCATCCCTCATTTTAATAACCAAATCTTTCAGGAACTTAGGATGGCCGGACATCTTTTCCAGTGCTTCTATCAAAGGGATATTAATTGACAGTTGGCTTAATATTGAGATAAACTTGCAATATTTTAGTTCCTCGGTCTTTTAGCTAGTATTTATGGAATGGGTGAAGGAGGTCAAGGCATTGAAATTGTGCTTTGAGTGGCTTCCTTACACCCCACCATTGGTTGTATCTTTGGGTTCCCCTAAATTTTATCCTCAGTAGGTTCAATTTCATTTGATCTCACCAGCACTAATGGTATTGATAGATCCACAATTCGCTTACCACTTCGTGTAGTTACTGCCATGTAATGTCCATCGTGTTCTGAAATTTTAATTGTATTACGAGGAAGTGTTCCTTTCTGGCATTGGTTAAAGGTTATGGACATCTGATCTAACTGCTACTTAATTTTTTTTATGGTTGTAGCATGTGAGTCCACCTTCTAATTCGTATTAGATATGTCATTTCATATCTCTTTAATGTTCTCATTAAAAGTTTCAATTTTCTTAAATACATTGGATATCATATCTTCAAACCTTGAGAAACCTGATACTCTATCGCAATTACTTGATGGAATATATGCACTAGTTGTGTCATTTTTATAGTTCTCTCCCCTATTCCACTAACTTTCTCTATCTTGGACCCTATTTTTGTTGAAGTTATCATCCATGTTGAAGTTATTTTCCAGTTGTAGTTCTTGTCCCATTAGTATGATTTGTCCCGATTGTAGTTTCGACATTGATTTCCTTGACCTTCATATCAATTATCCTTATTGGATGCTTGGGCATTGGTCCGAAAACCCCCCGTCTAATCATTCACATAGCAGACATCCTCATCATATCCATAATGCTCATGTGTTTGTGCTTTTCCATGGTAACCTATTGCAGTTACTTTCTCTGGACCATTGTCTCTCCATTGTTTCATATAAAGGTTAAGCTTGGTTCTCATCTGGGCTATCTCCTGAATTAGTTCCTCATTCCCTCTTATGCATGTGGTTGCACCTATGAGAGAAGTGCCCTTTGCGGTTTTTGTGGCCCTTCTGTGCGAACCTCTATTGGTTTTTGTAACCCTATCAAGTATACCCGTTGCTTCTTCAAAAGTATTTTTCATGAATGCTCCCTAGTGATAGTGTCTACCACTTCCTTCCCATTATCATCCAATGCTCTATAAAATATATCTAGGAGCGACTCGTCAGGTATATTGTTGTTGGGCACTCTTCTCAACTTCTTGGTGAACCTTTTTCATATATGATATAACGCATCCCCAGGCAGTTGTTTGAAGTTGTTGGATATCATCTTTTAGTTGTAACTTCTTTGATGGGGAAAAGTATTTCTCCAAGAATGCCTCAGGTAATTCTTTTCATGTAGTAATTGAGTTATATGGGAGTTCAGATAGCCAAAGAGTTTCTTCTCCTTTCAGTGATAATGAGAATAACTTCAATCCTTCAACATCTTGGCCCAATCTAGGTCAGCTTCCATTACTCTTTAAAACACTCATAAAGTTATTCGAATGTGCATATGTGTCATTAGTTGTCTTTCCTGTGAATAGTCCTCTTCTGTTTAGCATTTGGATCATGCTGCTAGTGATATCAATTTTTTCTCCAGGAGGTAGTGGAGGTAAACAGAATAACATCAATATTTCTGACATCTTCTTGATCCACACCATAATTATTCCAAATGCCAAACTCTAGTCTCTATCTAGGTGGCCATTGTACTCTCAACATAGGCTGATTGTTAGGAGCATTTTGGCGGCCATTCTCTTATTCATCTCTGAGTGGTACATCGACTTGTTCTTCTATTTCATGAACACTATTTTTGTCCATTCTTCTCAGAGTTTTTTTGAATTTCAGGATCAAATGGAATCAAGGCTCTGCCCTTAACTCCGCATATTATGCATTCACTAGTGCACAACCAATTTAAACAAAAATAACATAAAAACGTAAATCAAGAAATACTAATAGTCCAATAACATAATCAATCTAATCTAAAAGCCGTATTCCCGGGCAACGACGCCAAAATTTGATACACCTAAATTAAACCTCCCAAAAGAAGTATAAAGTTGTCATTGTTCAAATAAAGAACCTAACACTGGTTAGGGTTGATCCCATGAGGAATATGGTTCAAACTTTGTTCAATTATTATTATTTGGGCTCTTAGTCGTACTATTTTTAAAGGGGTGTTTTTTTTCTATAAAGTAAAGTATGTAACTATCGCAAGAAGTAAGCAAAAAAGTAACAATTACACGTGTTTTGAATCAGTAGAAGATGAAACTAGAGTTTTATGTTCCTTATGAATTCATAAATAAGTAAGACCAGCTATTTGTAACCTTTATAGATGTGACACATGCCATATTGATAAGTTATTTATCACCTAAGTGGATAGTTGCCTAAATATATAAATTTCACCTCGCAACATGGTTAGTTTACGAGTGTATTATTTACTAACCCTTACCTTTGATCCCAAATAAGCTATCCCGGGGTAAGTTCAAGCTATTAGATGAAGGTTAATAACTTCAAACCTTTGTGTGTAATTCCTTTTCCCATTTGTTACCCCCTTTTGGTCAGGAAAGTAAGAATAAGGTGAGTTCTAGCATAGTACTCCTTCAAAAAGCAATCAAAGCAAATAAGAAAAATATTATATGCATGCTCACCGTTCAAGGATTACTATGCATTATGTCTACTTCATTAATTCTTCATGGTTTCCACAACCCTGGGTGTGGGTTTAGCTAATCATAATTGTATGATCACAATCAATAATAATTAAAATGAAAGAAATCATGCACTTATGATATGAATATTGAAAACCCAAAATCTTGAATTGAAGTTCAAAGTAAAAACCAAAGATCAATGTGTAATATATCTCCACAATTCAAGAATAAAATAAAACAGTTATTTACTTCTAATTTTTTAACCGAAATGTATATAAAACGGAAAAGAAAACCTACGAAAAGTATTTATAAACATCAAAACCCTATCCAAAATGATCTGGGAAAACTGGATTCAGAAACTTTTACAACCCAATGTATGGATTGTGTTATGTTATACGGCTTGTCGAGTCCTCTTGTAAATGGCAATCAGTGTAGTGTCAAGATTTTATCCACGGACGAGATCTACAGTCTGAGGAATATTTTACAATTTGTACTGTCCATCCGTAGGTCTTAAGATCTTTTCTTTCCAACTCTCTGATTCCTAACTACGAGCCTCTTTTTATGACTCAAAAACATTTCACGGCCCGTATGTTCACTCATGGACTTTCACTCCTCTTTTTCATACCTTTAGTGCTATTTCTATGATTCAGGTCTATAACTCGTGGATGTTTTTAAGATCCGTACTGCCTACTTGTACACATCAGATCCTGTTTCACCATTCTATGATTTTTCTTCTATAAAAGCATGTACGACTCGTGGTTCAAACTACGACTCATAGAATGACTCGTAGATGGCCAAAAATCTACTACAACATGTGACTTCCAACACTTAGCCACTGAATCCTATTTTCCCGTAAACAACTACAAAATACATCAAATCTACTAAAAAGAGATAGAAAACTTACAAAAATCATATGTTTTAAGCATCAAAAGTGTCATAAATGTACGACAAATCAATAAACCTTTTCAATGTCCAGTTTGCACAATATTCATGGAGGCTTCTATTTATTTAGGTCTATTTAATCATTCAAGCAGCATATATTATCCCTAATTTAGCTAAGTTCTAAGCATAAATTTATATATATTTATATATTTTATGTATAATTATTGTGATGATCTAAAAGATACGATAAGATTGATTTCAAGCTAGAAGAAACAAGGATAGATCTAAAATATAGATTAAAACTCAAAGAAAAACATTCTAGATTGAAATGCAGTCAAACAAGTTGAAGAAGTGGAGTCCGTAGTGGGGTACTACACACCATGGATTGGCTTTCAGCCAGAGAAGTCCAAAACTTGGTTCTATGGAAGAAATTTTATGAAATGGACTTGTGATTCACATAGAAAAAGACTAGTGGTGTGAGATAGACCTCGCGATATAGGCCACCCTTCTCCATGATGGGATCTATACCACATACCCTTTTTTATGAAACCAAATTTGACCAAGTCAAAAAGAGTACATTGGAATTAGGATTATGATTCTACTATTATAAATAGATCAGAAGATCGTTGTTTTTAGGGTTACACACTATCATTAGAACTTATTTTTCATTATTCTTTGTTACAAACTACTTTATAGTTATTCTTAGGTTTAGTTACAACTTTCATAGAAGATTATTGTGGTACAAACAAGATACACTTACAAGAGTTGCGTTGATCAAATGTTTTGTTTATTTCTTTTCATCTTAACGTTCTTTAATTAGTATACTTACTTTTATTATTATTATTCGCACTTAGTTATGAGTAGCTAAATATCATAACTAGATTTATGAAACTTAGAGCAGGAGTAAGGATAATAGATTTTCTATATAATAAATTTTTCATATGAATGGGTGATCATTGTGTATTATGGTTCTTTTATAAAGATTTCTTATTTAATGGTTGCAAATATAAAGAACTCGCCCATATTATAATTTGCTTGACAAAAGAAGCTAAAATTAGGAAAAAGAATCATTGACATGGATTTGGGGCTACTAACAACCATCTAATATCTTGAGCTAGAGATAAGATAATTAATATTATGCATATGATGATGCAAAGATTAATTCGACACACAAGTGCCAGAAATGACTTAGGGTGAAATTATCTTAATTGGGTTGAGAGGCTTTAGGACACTAATAAATATATCAGTTTTGCCTAATGAATATACCTGAATGAATTGAAAGTACAATATCTCATAGAATTCTGGTATCTAAGAACCATTATCTAGTTTGTCATTAATTTTTTATAACAAACTTAGTAGTACAATTTAGTTAGTAAATCACCATTTAAAACTCCCAACTGAAATAATATTCACCAGACTGAATTTTAGAGTATACATGAATTTAAATCAAGTCTAACTATGATTAACCATGCAATTTCTCTTTCCCTCTTAATCTTCAATAGCCTAGAAGTAACTAAGTAACAACCACATCACTCTTTTACTCCAACAAGTTTGCACCTAACATTCACATATTCACCTTGGAATTCATCAAGTAAGTAATTCAAGTATGAAAAACTCATCAAAAGGTGCATAAAACAACATATCAAATATATGATTAGATCTTTTTCAAAAAATCTAAATTCCATATTTTATCAATCCAAAAATCGTGACTACAGCCTAATCATGATTCTTCTATCAAATCTAGGTTATGTACATGTTTTCGAACCACAGTCTACCACTCATAAACTATAGCCTACTTGGGTGCAAGACTACTATTATGAATAACATGGATTTTTGTCCCTTGGTTCTTTTCTAGCGAGGTTGAAGAAGAGTTCGTGTAGATGAGGTGCATTTCTTGAGAATCTTGGCTCTATGTTATGATTTTTGAACTAAAGTAAACGCTAGGGAACTTTTAGGAGGAACTAGTCTTTTTTAAATTTGGACTGTAAAAAAAAGGATAAAATTCATGAGGAGCGTTGCTAAGGTGCCACTATGCAGGCTAGGGCCTGCTATATTAGTCCTTACTATAGAGTCCTAGGGTCCTCCTTGCTATTCAAACTCAGTCTCCTCCCCAATTTTCTCCCGCGTAAAAGAAATTTTTTGTTTCACCAAGGTGGGGTGGAGCTCGTTTTAACTCGACTACATAGATCAATTTTTAAACTTGGGCATTTTGTTGCAGTTTTTTTTAGTAATGACGAATGGGTAGTTACAAGTGTAAGTCACTATTATTTAGTATTCATGTACATCCCCTAGCAAACAATAAAACCTGTTAAAATCCTAATTGAATTTATTCGATCATGCTTAATTAATACAAATGTACATAATGGACAAGCCTATGGTTCTTTGTGCATATATGTGAATATTATTGTGATTGTAAGAGTTGTGTTTTGATTCTAAGTCCTTAAGTTATTTTTTATACCTAAAATTGAGTGTGGAGACTATTTCATATTGTGAAGATACATTTTTTTATGATATATATATGTGATGTTATTATTTATCTTTGTCAAAGTAGGTGAGCTTAAATTTGATGAGGTAGAGTCCATCTCTAAGGTTATGAAGTTAGAAGTTTGTTATTTGTTGTATATCTTGCATGATGATCAAGAAGTGTACTTTGTTGTGAATAGTTATATGATCTAATTGTTGATTTCATTCCAAGTGGTGGCTTTCCTAGGATTGATTTAGTAAGATAATCGAGTCCAAGTTTGGAGTGGTGATGTTCAGATGAAAATACACATATTCAGCCATTAACTACCTCATATTTTAGTATATTTAATTATTTTTTAATATTGATTATATTATTTTGGGCTCAGTATTTTATTTTTATGTAGAGGATTAAAAGATTTGACGATAAAATTTTTTGGAGGGAAATGAATTAAAGCCGAAAAAGGTAAAAAAAATGAAGAACTAAAAATGAAGGGAGACAACACATTGATACGTGTCTCGCCTTACATCTCAAATGAGGACCCAAACTAATTTTCAACTCATTCTGATCTCATTTTATTTCATCTAAAAATTTACCAATATAAGTAGTTCTTAAAAAAAATTAATATTTTTTAACCTACTCAAAGAGGAGAATGCAAAATAAAAAGACTTTGGCCTACAAAATCGTGGAAGATCTTGGAGCCGCCATGGAGACCAAATTTTTTTTGTCTATCTTTTCTTTTCCATATTAGTTAATTTTGTGATTTTCTTTTCGATGATCTATTGTAATTTCTTCATGCCTATGTGGAGTTAAATTGTTTTTTAATGATTTTCTTTTTAGTTTTACTTAGGTATACTCACAAATAAACCTTGATATTTTATTGCTTGAATAAATAATTAGCATTGGATTAGGTAAGTTAATTGTTAATCATAAGCTCATATGGTTCAACATTCGATTGCTTACAATTACTAATTTGCTTGTACGATGATGTACACTTGCATGTGAACTTTTAACGCAACAAAGACACAACCTTAGTGATTTATTTAAGTTTAAATACTTTAATACACATCAAGATCGTCAACACGGTAATCTTACATAGACATTGTTAAGGTTACATGCCTGATGCGGAAGACATCATCACAGAAAGAAGAAGAAGCGTTAGTCGTAAATTGGTTTCTACATCCTTGACCTTGCCTTACGTTACTACAGTCGTCATTGATGGAAATAATGTAGATAGTATGTGGTAACCGTTATGGATAGAGGGAGCACCAATTTATAGAGGTTAAGACCTAATCCGAAACATCAATCAAGTAACCGATGTATGGACGGGATCTATTCTTTATTAAATATTATTTATAATTTTACTTGGGTCACAAGTAAACTTGGGCGACAAGTAAACCTGGGCTATAAGTAAGATATTATTATTACATTATCCCACTTGGACCAATGACCATATAACATTAATATTTCGTAAACATTAGATGAGCAGACAATAAATCTCTTCTATAATTTCTATCATACATACCACAATATGCAAACTACTAATGCAAGTTATGGGGCATGTATACAATTTTATGCTACATTATTCCTTCCATATACTACTATATTAAAAACTTTTCATGCTAGGTTCTTAAGCTATAAAAAAAATAACATTATGGTCCACAATAATGACTCATAGAGACTTATCTTGTAATATCTCATAAAACACAATGTGTAAGCCAGTATGAGAAACAAGAGATTCATTAATGTATATCAACACATATTAGAGCTCTGAGTGTCAAACATCTTAAATATATCAATCATAAGTACAACCAAGACCCATTATGTGAACATATTCTTTAAATGTCTTTGGTTGTAAGCACTTAGTTAACAGATCTACAATCATAAAATTAGTTCAAATATTTTCAAGTAACACTCTATGTTTCTCAACTTCTCCCTTGACAGTAAAGTACTTTAATTTCATATGTTTTGCACCTTTGGAGTATTTATGGTTCTTGGAGAAAAATATTGTTGCAGCATTATCAAAATAAATTTCCAGCGGCTTGGTAATAGTGTCGACAACCCCAAGTACTGAAATAAAGTTTCGCAGCCATAATGCATGAATTGTGGCTTCATAACATGCCAAAAGTTCTACTTCCATTGTGGATGTAGCAATGCCAGATTGTTTAGCACTCTTCCACGAAATTGCCATTTCAGATAATAGGAACAAATAACCAAACATGGACTTTCTAGTGTCAGAACATCTAGTAAAATCCGAATCTGAGTATCTAGTACCTTCTACGTGATTGGATCTCCTATCTATGAGCATGTAATTCTTCGTTCCTTTCAGGTACCTCAAGACTTTCTATACAGCTTTTCAGTGATCAATTCGAGGGTTACTTTGATATCTTCCTAGCAATCTGACCGCAAAACTAATATCCGAACTTGTGCAAGTTTGAACATACATCAAACTTCCAACAATAGAAGAGTAAGGAATTGATTCAATTTCCTTTCGCTCTACATTATTCTTTGGGAATTGCATGGCATTAAATTTTCCCCCTTTTTGAATAGGAAGAACTCTTGTTGAACAATTATTCATGTTAAATCTATCTAGAACTCTTTCGATATAGCCTTTTAAGATAATCTCAATAATCCTTGTGAGTTATCACTGAATATTTATATCCCTATCACATAGGATGCCTCACCCATATTTTTCATTTCAAAGTTCATAAAGAGAAAGTCTTTCTTCTTACATAAAATGTCATCAACATATAGAACTAAAAATATAAACTTAATCCCACTGATCTTTGGGTATATACATGGATCTACTCTCCTTAAATTCAAAAGATGTTATGGTATCATTAAACTTTATAAACCATTGTCGTGAGACTTGTTTGAGTCCATATATTTACTTTTTTTTAGCTTACACACCATTTGATCTTTTTCTTTAATTTTGAAACCCTCTGGTTCGTCGATAAAAACTTCCTCTTCATGGTCTCTTTTTAGATAGGAAGTTTTTTCACATCCATTTGTGTAACTCTAAATCATAATGAGCTACGAAAGCCAAAACAATTCTTAATGAGACTATCTTTGAGACCAGTAAAAAAGTATCTTTCTAATCAATGTCTCATTTTTTAGTATAAACCTTAGCAACAAGTCTAGTTTTATATCGTTCAATATTACCATTTGAATAGTATCACTTGGTCTTGAAGACCCATATTCACCCGAATCTTTTAGAAATTTCTAGAAATTCTACAAGATCCAAAACTTTATTGTATTCCATGAATTTTAACTCTTCCTTCATGGCATAAATCCCTTTATCAGACTCAATGTTTCCTATGGCCTGTGAATATGAAATTGGATCTTTATTAAGCCCAATGTTAGATTCTAACTCTTGCAAGTAAATCACATAATCATCTGGAGTGACCGATTTACTTTCTCTTTGAAATTTTCTTAATGTGACACTGTTTGTGGTTCATTTGCATCAAATACTTGTGAATTAATTCCTTCTTGAAGTGTTTCACCCAAGAAGGAACATCATTTTTTATTGGTGCAGAAGTAGGTACATTCATGGGCAATGGAATATTTACCTTTAACTGAATCCCGAGCACCCCGTCGAAGTTTGGATGCCCTAGCACTTTGTTGTCAATTGAGGCCTCACATTCACGTGCCTAGACTCATGTTCGTTCACTTGGCCTCACTGTAACACCCCATACTTTAGTAGGCCAACTAAGGCTTAGTGTGAGGGCAACAGGAGCCAAGGCTAAGGGCAACAACCAAGGCAAAGGTGCAAGGGCCAAGGCTGCTCCAAACTTGGCAAGCACTGCCTCATCTTCACGACCACCACCACGGTCAGTGGTGAGGACCACGTCTCATGGAGTTGTGCGTGGATCTTGGGTAGTAGCGCCTTAAGGGCTGCCTAAAGTAGGCACATCACCATGAGCCACTTCACAACCAATGGTGAAGACCACGGCCCATGGGAAGGCTCGTGGTCATGCCTTAGACCTATGGTGGCCATGACCTTGTGTCCTAGCTACTGGACCATGGACCACGGTCCAGACCACGGCTAGTGGTGAGGACCATGACTGGTGGAGACTGTCGTGGTACATGTCACAAGGCTTCCTAGTGAAGGCTGTTTTAGGAAATTCCTTTTTAAGTTAGATTTAAGTGGGATCATTTTTCCTAGAATTTATGCACCTATATAAGCTATTTAAACCTTTTTAACTCACCAATTAAGCCATTATTTCAAAAAAAAACAAAAGAATCCCAAGTTCATCCTCTCAAATATTTCTCTCTCTAGAACTTGAAGAAGAAGATAGAGTTGGAGCTAGGGTCAAGATCCAGCCTCCATTCCTCAAGAAATTGTGGGCTTTGTAATCAAGGTATGATAGTTTATTCATCAATGGAGCCCCATGTTTTCCCCAATTTAGAAGAAGAATTCCCCAATTCAAGTTAGAGTTTCTTCTAATGTTATGGGTATGGATCCAATTGAGTGGATTATGATTGTTTATGATAGAATTGATATAATTACATGTTCTTAGTATGAATTTACATGTACCCATGCCTAACCCATGTCTAGAAAGATGAAGTTGATGTAATTGGGCTTTGTGCCATGAGATGGGAAATTAAGGATTTAAAGGTAATCTTCTAGAATTGATGAAATACATTGAATATCTCTTGATATTTAAGTGTATAGACACAAATTGAATGTGATTAATGCATGTATGATAAATCTATGATTAGTAGTGATTGAGATTGGGGTAATGTGATGAAGTATGATTGGATTGCTTAAGATGAAAGCTTATAGATGTGAATTGATTAAGATCAAGTATACGTAATGAGGTTTGACTTGTAGGTTATGGTGATTTGAAGTGTCTTGAAAATAAGGCATGTATTATGAATGATAATTGAGTAGGTCTTGAGAGTAAAGCTAATGTGATGAAGTATGATGAGTAAGACTTTGAGAGTAGAAGCTTATATGATGAATGTTGAATTGTAGATAGGATTGTTGTGGAAGGAGCTACCCACATTGACCTATATTATGAATGTATGGGATTATGCATGTTCTTATAGAATCTATGTAAATGCTTTAAGGACACTTTGAGGGTAAAGTGTCTATGATTATAAGGTTGATGTTGTCTTGATTGAAAGTACCTTCTCATGAACACTTTATGAACATGATGTGAAAGGTTTGCTCACCTAAATTGAATCAAGCATGTTAGACTAGGATAGCTTGAAGTTGTGACATAAGTTCCCTTCATGAATAGATTGACTTGGTAAGACAAGACCATCCTTGGTAACTTGAGGTAGGAGTTCTCATGGTAGCCTTGGATTGAGCAATAGTACCCTTCCAATGGTTAGCTTGAACTAATCACAATAGAGTGCTTTACATGGTAGTATGACTTGGTGAGGCCACACCATATCATTGGTGTCACACCCCGAGGCTACCTCCTGGACGCGGACACGGGACCTAGGATCACAAGTGATCCCAAGCTAACCCTGCTGGAATAATCATGAGCATACTAAAGATAATTGAATAATAAAAACTGTGCGGAAGCTATAATCATAATTAAATGAAAAGATGGGGAAAATACCCATATACTATAACTAAGATGAATGAAAACTGATGAGTTTAATACATGGAAAATATTAACTCATAACCAAGTTGAATCTAACTATGTCTGAAAATAGCCTATAAACTGACTAGAAATGTTGGGACATGCCCCAACTAAGTCTAGCAAAACTGAAACTAAAGGACTAAAAATACTGAAAAGAAACTCATGACTATTGTCTTCAGAAAATGAGGACTAACCACTGATTTTGTTGACTGAAGATCGGGAACCGATCTAAGCGTGATCTGGATGCTAAGAACCTGAACCTACATCACGAGAAGATGTAGCGCACGTATGCATCAGTACTTGAAAGGTACTGAGCATGCTGATGAGTCCACAAATTGTACTCATTTAGGGCTATATTTTGATAGAATTTGTGTCCTCAAATGCATATTTTATCTCAATATCTCATGAAAACCCTTAAGTTTCAGGTATTTGTAGTTTGAAGGAAAGCATGGACACTACTTCGCAAAAAGGAACAAAAATGACTGAAAGAATGAAGAAAAGAAGGCATGAGGATCGCTGAGTCCATTTGGCGAGTCACCGATGAGCCTTAAGATCGCCTTTTGTTCCAGTGTGCTAAGCCCTGAAGGAAAGGATCAAATCGACGGAGAAAAGGATCAGTCGACATGTCGCTGAGCAGTTCCACAAAGTAGTACTATGTCGCCCAATAATCCAAATATGACAATGCTGAAGGATACATCAAGATGGTGATGAAGCCTACCAAAGGGCAGATCACCAAGTTGATCGGTGATCTTGACTAACAACGTCGAAGATCCGTTGCAGCACAAATTTTTAAAAACTATAAATACTCGTTGAGAATTATTATTTTAGTATCAAATTTTTAGCTTTGAACAGTAATATTTCAGACTTGGCTTCTATTTTTGAGTTCTAAGTTTGGAGAGGGTTTTGAAGAACTTAATGGTTTAAAGGGTTTCAACTCCAAGGTTTTGGACTTGGGTCTTGTGGATTCTTCACTCTTGACTTGTTTTGAGACTTAAATCTTCATACCCATTTGAATGCAAACTCATTTTGGTATAAATTTCTATCTCTTTAGCATGTCTAGCTAAAACCCCAATTCTTGGGGTGTGATTTTGTGAATATGGGTTAGAATATCTATTGGGTCTTGCTTGTTGGTGGTTTATTTGTTGTTTTGATGTGATTTCGTTTAGTAGTTGTGGTGGAACTTAATAAAATTGTAGTTGCAAATACGATTTCACCTTTTAAGTTTTCAGCTTGCTCGAGAGAGAGGTCGTAAAACTAAGACTATTAAATTGATGGACGGTGGGAGTGGTTCGACATGAGGTTCAACTCGAGAGAATGAACCCTAGTCTCATTCCCACACACTCAGCTCGAGAGAGTGAGTGGGCTAAGGCGGAGGTTGTTCTTAATGCGGCAAGTGGGTGTCCAAGAGGAACCCATTTGATTCAGGTAAGTTGTTCGAGAGAGAGTTTATCCCCACTATAGTCTAGCCTAGTAAAAAATATTCAATGAATTTACTACCAAAAGCATGTACCCAAAGATTTAGTCTATCTCGTATTCCTATCACATTCCAAAAATCCCGTCTCCATATTAGTTTCTTTCTTTATTTTCACTGTTTTTACTGTTTTTGTTTACTTGTGAAAAAACCCCATTGATAGCTGACGCTTGCGTCGCTCCTTAGATTTAGCATGTTTATATTCTAAAATATTTTTAGCTATGACTAATTAGAACTAAATTTTATTTTTCTAATAATATTCACCACCACTCCCTTGGGACTCGACCCCAACCCTTGGTTGGGTTATTATATTATAGCACAATCGTAGACACTTGTATTGGAAGTTGTGTCTTGATTATGCAAACATCACATGCAGAATAGAGTAAAGCTGAAATAACATATAACTGAACAAAGCAATAAATCAATGAAATAATTTGAACATGATATAGATGTTGAAATATTGAACATGACAAATTTGAATGTAACGACCAAGTTATAACATGTTGAGGCTGAATACTGAAACATGGTCAATACAATGGAGTCTGACTGATCTGTGGGAGCTACTAATAACCGATAATAAAACCACATGAGCTAAATGTGGAGTCCGATGTATACGCCCCATCGAGATGACCCAATATACCATGCCAGAGGTATAGAGGCATGCTGGCGTGATCACTAAAATGATGCCCACAGAGGGGACTTAAAACCTACGTGGCTAGTAGTTCTAGGACTATTTGGGTACGTTGAACCCTAGTCCAACTCTGTATTATGCTACTCCCAATGGATTAAGTAATTAACACATTATGACTGAATTTATGTAAGTTACTGGATAGCTCGAACTGAACATGCAAACTGAGAATGCAACAATTAAACAGATATTGATGCATTAATAACTGAGGCCCGTATAACCGAATAACTGAAATATCTGACCTAGCATGTGTAATTCAAGAACTAAAGAAATACATAGGTAGGGTTCTGAAATTCATGCAATAAACTGAATATTAACGTACTAATATGATTTGGATCATTCTAACAGCTAAGAACCCAACAATTCTAACATTCAAGAAACCCTAGGTCTAGTCATAATAAGGAAATCAAGAAACTGACTGAAAACTAGGGACCTAATGGATGAAATGAACCCACTAGTGATATCCCACATACCTGGTGACGAATTCCATAGAGAAATCTTTCAATTTCGGGATTGGAACTGATGGAACCATGTTGCGTTGTTGAACTAGGGCTCTTGACCTCTTTTCTCTTCTTATGCTCTAATTTTTCTAAGTTTTGATTAATGACTTCACTAAGGTAAGTTCTAGTTATGTTTCTAGGCTTAAACTGACTAAACCCTCATAATTTAGGGTCTAAACGACGTAGCTGAGGGGTCCAACGAAATAGGAAAAGACCAACAGACCTCTCACGTAACTGCTGTCGGAGTGACCGACGGACGGGACCTACGGGCCATAGGTTGGGGTCGTAGGTCAAGTCAGCCCGACTGGGCTGCACTAAAACGAGCATAACTTTTTACTCGGATGTTGGATTTTAGAAAACTCGGTGGCGTTGGAAAGAGGAGTCAATTATCTATCATATCATAGGGCATGGGACACACAATTTCTTTTGTGCTGGGAGTGATGACCATTTGAAGTTGACCCAATCAGCAATCCCTCCCTAACTGGCTGATGATCTTCACCAACGATCAGACCTACGGACTGTTGATACACTCAAATTACACCTCCCTAAAGAAGCATAAGCGATCGTTATCAAGTAAAGAACCCAACTTGTAGGTTGGGGTCGATCCCACGAGGAAAATGGTTTAGACTTTACTTTAACCCACGATTATATTCAATTAGTCAAA
>JAJOOS010002460.1:0-21207 GCA_029582725.1 Solanum chiquidenum
TATTTGCAACTACAAACCCATTAAATTAAACCATAACCACTAGGTGAAATCACCATTAAAATACATCTAACCTATCAGCAAGCAAGACCCAACAATAATATCAACACATATTTGCTAAATCACACCCCAAGAATGGGGGTTTTTAGCCACACATCAAGATATAGAAATCTATACCTTCAATGATGTTGAAATCAAATAGGTATAGAGAAATAAGTCTTGATTTGAGCAAAGAAGGAAGAATTCAAGAGACCCACTTTCAAGTTGAAAGAGGTGAAACCCTTTTCTTCTTCAAGTCTTCAAACCCTTACAAACTTGAGAGTAAAATAAAATAGTACTATATCCAAAAATCTGATAAAAATATGATACTAAAATCTCCTATTGTCCAATGATTCTCAACGAGTATTTATAGTTTTCAGAAATCTGTGTTGCGGCGTATCACTCGGTGACATTAGTAGAAATCACCGATCAACTCGGTGATTTGCCCTTTGGTGTAGTTCATCATCGTCTTGCGCCATCCTTTGGCATCATCATGCTCTGGGTCATTGGGTGACACAGTACTGCTTCGCGGAACTTCTCGGCGATGCACCGACTGCTCTCTTTTTCCGCCGACTTGATCCTTTCCTTCAGGGCTCTGCACACTGGAACAAAAGGCGAAGTGAGACCCTTCGGCAATTCGCCAAGTGAATTCAGCGATCCTAAGGCCTCATTTTCTCATTCTTTTCAGCCTTTTCGTTCCTTTTTGCGAAGTAGTGTCCATGCATTCCTTCAAACTTCAAATACCTGAAACTTAAAGGTTTTCATCAGATATTGAGATAGAATAAATATTTAAGGACACAATTTCTATTAAAATAAAGCCCTAAATGAGTCCAATTTGTGGACTCATCACTGGTCGTGACAGTTGCATTCTTTTGTGGTGAAAATTTTATTCTGAATACAAGTACATCTTATGGAGTTTTTTTAGTCCGATCTTGGATTATTTCAGAGTTATGGTGAACTGCTTGGTTGTTCCGAACCCCACACCACCTTTATATTATTATATATTATGATGTTTAGTATTCAGACAGGACATTTCTTACATTTAGACTTATCATTTTACTTTCAAACTTGCACCATAATTTAGAAGCTCTTGTACTTATGCTACAAAATCTTTGGTCGTATTTTAGCTTCCCATATTTCATACTTATAAAGACTTGGTATTTTTAGATATTATACTTGTCATTTATGTTTTCACCTTTTTTATTTATTTAAAATGGTAAAACTAGTGTGTTGGCTTACCTATCGGTTAGGAACATAGGTGTCATCACAACTTGTGAATCTGGGTCGTGACAAAATATATGGTCCTTACCTTGACAAGTAGGACAATGATTTTTAGGTGTGAGAAAGACATCACTTTCTATGTTATAGCTCACATGGTCTGTGTGATAGTTATTAGTAAACTCTGCCACAAAAAGAACTATATTTTCTTCAAATGTTTTAATGACTTCCTTAATAATTTAATTTAAGCTTTCTTATGACTTTCAAAATGTTTCATTGAAGTTATTCCATGATTTATGATTTTGGATTGTTAAGCTTTAATACATTTTACTTAGTCATGTATTATCACGTTTAAACTAATCATATCATCATGTTTACATTGATTCATTTTCCTCGTACTCGGTACATTCAAAGTATTGATGTTTACATTCTGCTGATATTTTTTCATAGTATGAGATCTGATATTCCTCCATCCGACCTTGGGTAGGTTCGATTGCTCACTAATATCAGAGTTTGATTGAGTCCTCATGTTTCTCAGCCTTTATTGCTTTTGATGTCATTTCAGTTTTCAGATTTTGTTCGTACCTTAGGGGTTTGTCCTAACCACATTATGATTAGTAGAGGCTTTGTCAGACATAGATGATGTATTCTGCTTTATTTTAGACATGTACTCTATTTTTATATCTCATTTTTATGTTGTATTTTCTTAATTTGATATTCATAGTGTCGTGCTTTTGTCAAATAGCTTGTTTAGAGCCTCTGGGGTCCTATTCATCATGTCACATCTAGGGTGTACTTTGGATCGTGACACATATTAATACCTCCATATCATATGGCATCAATGGAGTTGAAAGTGCTAAGAAGTAGTTATTGGCCATACTGGTAGGGACTTTATAGAACTCAATTGTATACAAATACCTTTGTGAAAAATAGGGTAGATACTTGAGAGTATATATTTATATTGCCTACCAATAGTTGAATGATGTAACAATATAAAACAAGTACCATTGCCTCGTATAAATGACCTTCTTGGTTAGTTACATGGAGCCGCATAATTCTCAAGTATTAATTTTCTTTGTTTGGTTAGTATAATAAACGTTGAATCAGAAGAAAATATTCTAAGATAGCTTTCAGAACTTGATTGACGCATTAAAAAAGTTATTTGTGTTATCTTACGAACTTGTATATGTTCAACGTGCACTCATTAACTTAATAAACAGGGGGTTTATGACATTCTATATTGATTTTTTATGGTATTTGTGGATGATATTTACTCTAAACTCTCATAGTCAAGAAGAACATAAATATTAAAGGGAAAAAGGACAAATATACCCTCGTTATACTTTAAGGTTGTATATACCATCACCGTTACTCTTTTGGGTTGTGTATACCCTTAAAACTAACGGACGGACACGTGGCTTCATCTCAGCCATTTACTCGATTTTATTTATTTATTTACCTAAAATAAAAGATTCACCCGACCCACAACCAAATACCCTTCATCTTTTTTGTGAGAAAATATCATTGATTCCTTGCTAATCCAAAAAAAAAAAAAGAGAAACAAAAAAAAATGTTCATCTAGAATAAACTCAATGCATCCTCCTTAAAGTTTAGACAACAACAATGAATCAACTGCTTTCAACAACACAAATTTTTCAACTTTATGCAAAATTAAAATCAAAAGTTTTCCAACAACAACCACAAAAATATGGTGCACCTGGTTCATTTCATCAAAATCTATTTCAAGAATATATTTGAACCCGTTTAACCACAACAAAGCAATTTGAGCTCAATTTTTTTTATTCAATTGCAAATTCAATTTAAAGCTCGAAGCTTTATCCGTCAATGGTGGTAGTATTTTTAACCCGTTTCAACAACAACTAATTAATTTAAGTTAAAATTTTCTTATTTGATTGCAAACCCACTTTTCTTGAAGCTTTGTCCATCAATGGTGGTAGTATTTCCAACCCCTTTCAACAACAACAAATCAATTTAAATTCGAAATTTTTTATTCAATTGAAGACCCACTTTTAAACTTGAAGTTTCGTCCATCAATGATGATAGTATTTCCAACCCCATTCAACAACAAATTAAAATGGGTCTCTTGTTTGTCAATGAAATAACAAGCTACTGTGTTTGTTTAATGAGATTTGAAAAAGAGCTGCAGATGAAGATGTATTGAAGAACAATTTCGTGTTTTGTTTGATTTAAAAGGTTTTGGGTTATGTTTTAATGGAGGAGGGCTCTTTGTTTTTATTTTAATTTAAAATGTCATGGTGTTTTAATTTGGGTCATGGGTGGGTAAATGAAAGATGGGTGGGTTTTATAATTTTAGGTAAAAAATAAATAAAATCGGGTAAATTGTTGAGATGAAGCCACGTGTCCATCCGTTAGTTTTAAGGGTATACACAACCCAAAAGAGTAACGGTAAGGGTATATGCAACCTTAAAGTATAACGGAGGATATGTACGTACCATTTGTGATAGTTCGGGGGTATATTTGTCCTTTTTTCCAATATGAAATGAGGACGAATGTTGCTACAAATATTGTGACACATCAACTTTATGTTACAAATTCTTGTTAGACTCATAGTATTACTGGTGTATGTTATATTTAATGATGGAACTATTGCGAGTCCTAAGTAGGAATAAATAGTTCAAAATGACACAAGCCCATTACTCGTACAGAGAATAGCAACTTCTTGAGTTTGGCAGGCTATCACAAACATCTTGTGCATAGTTTATTTGGAATAGTACTTCCCTGGAACAACAACTACACTTAACTATCTAAAACATATGAGTCTTCAACAGATAGACGAATATGAGTAGACACTTTCAGAAGCTCAAAACATGTTCGACCACCACAACAATGTTAATCTTACTGTCATATTTTAGAGGATTCACGGTGCTCTATGATGCTTCGAGATACATGGATAAGCATGAACAGAATTTCTCAATCATAAGTTGAAGATGGTTACAATGATATTTGGCCTAAAGTTTAGAAGCAAACCTATACAATGAAATCACCGATATTAATACAAACCACATGAGAATAAAATATATGTTCAAAGAACAAGATTCGATTCATCAAATTACACCAATACTACTAAATGTGTATGTCAAATTTTGCTATTCTGTGTCATTTTTGAGAAAAAAATATAATTGTTTAGAAGGATGCATTAAGAAGAAAATATATAGGTTATGTGGAACATATAGCTCATGCAAAAGGACTTTTAACCTAGGATTTACAAATACTCAAGGGTATAAGTATCAAACTTAGTGGGAAAAACGGTCGAATACTTATTGATAACGCACATTAAGACCACCTAATATGAGGATGAGAACTTGTGCAAATCACCAACATAAGGTTCTAGTGGATAAAGACAGGGATACAACCTTTGATTGGTATATTTTTTTTAACATAGATGGTTTAAGACGAATATTCTTGAGGAAGCTATAACTCTAACTACACTATATGTCTGTGATAACTAAGAAGTAATATTTCCTTAAACATTTATATTGGTAGGAGGAACAAAAAAGGCATTGTTATCCTTATTTCTAGTTGTTTGACTGACAACATGTTAAAGTTGAGCATCAACGACCCATAAGATTAATACTACAACTCGAGATCTCTACAATGGATGTGAAAGTGTTACTATGAATTTTGTGACGCGTTTACCATGACCCCTTAGATTTTATGAATATGTATGGGTAATTTTAGGCCAACTCAAACTAGATATAACGGAGAAATATAGTATAGATATATATTAATTGAATTATTGACTCTATGAAGTTTAATTGTCCTTTATGTTTGATGGTAAATCACAATATATATCTTATTTTTGGAAATTGTTTCAGAAATCCTTGACTAAAATTCGAGTGGATATGCTAAATTATATCGTTCTTGCTGTCATTGGAGGTAGTTGAGATGATTATCTATCTTGGAAAAAATTACCTATAACAGCAACTCGCATTTACGCATTAGATAGATCCATATGAAGAATTATATGAGAGGTGATGTCTTTTTCCTATCG
Organism: Solanum chiquidenum; assembly: GCA_029582725.1. Lineage (NCBI taxonomy): Eukaryota > Viridiplantae > Streptophyta > Magnoliopsida > Solanales > Solanaceae > Solanum > Solanum chiquidenum. The sequence continues at coordinate 5,288 of JAJOOS010002460.1, forward strand.
GAGAGTTTGAAGTTAGATAGACTGATATATTTTGACGAGACTGGGTATTCATAGTTATTTGACAAGATTCACTTTGTCAAACAAATGTTGCTCACATCTCAAGTTAGATAAAAGTCTTATGTAGATTAGAGGTGAAGATGTTTAGTGTTCACAGTTGAGAACAAAGGTTTCTACGAGTCTCTCTAATGTAAAGCGTGATATAATTCATTAAATGAGGTAAATTCAGACTGAGATTTATAAAAATTATTTGAGACAATGATCAGGTTGGAATAGTGACATATCATTTGACACTTCCTAAGGAGATAATTCTTTTATTCATCTAATGTTTCATGTATCCATTCTAAGAAAACGTATACCACACTCCTCTCTTATGTTTGAATCGCAAACAATACAACTTGTTAAGAAATTAACATATGAAGAGAAGTCAGTTTACATTATTGATATACAAGTAAGAAAGTTATGGTTAAGAAAGTTGTGTATGTGTCTTAGCGAGAAACTATATTGTTGAATAGGATAGTTGGTATGGTAAGATGATATAAGATGATATGCAATTCAATTCTCTTCACATGTATACACTTATTAAAATTCGGGGACCGAATTTCATAAGTTGGGAAGAATATAATATCTCATATTCAATAAAAGGGTATTTTCGCAATTGTTTTAAAAAAAATAAGAACATTATGTTAATTGGTTGAAGCCTTAATTACCTGGTGACTTGAAATTGTAAGGGTTATGGAAAAAAATTGCTCACCACAAAAAACCAAAGGTTTAAAACATGGAGATAAAAGAAACAAAGGAGAACGGAAAGAATTTTGGGTCAACAAGGTAATTTTAAAAATAAAGAAGAAGAAGAAGAAGAAGATAGAGGTGTTGCAAGAAGGTGTTAAGGGTGAAGAAAAAATCTTTGCCTACTTATAAAACCTATAACACAAGGTAAAATTTTCTTCTCAGATATTGAAAAGGAACTAAACTCTACTGTTAGTTCTTGAGAAGTTCTCCTTGGTGCAACAAGGTAAAATTTTCTTCTCTGATTGTCACAACCCAAAAATAGATGTGATGACATTCGTCTTATCCCACCAAAACAAGTCAGCCTACATCCCAACCGATTCGATAAAGTGTGGAAATAAAATAAAAAATAGAAGTTTAATAACAATTACTAATACGGATAAAAAGTTAATTTAGATGAAATCCACAAAAGTTGGTTGTCATGTGCACAAGCCTCTAATATAAATACTAGAATTGAAAGAAAATACGCAAGTCTTAAATGACATTTTCTCCCAAGTAAAAGAAAAAATCATAAATGGGACTAAGAAGGTTCGCTGAGAAGACAAACAACTACCTCACAAATCTCCAAAGGAAGCCTCGGAATAAAAGAGAGTAGGTATCACGAAGATTCGAGCTCGTAACCTATACAAAATTGTAGAACCAAGGGGTGAGTACCAAACAACACGGTACTCAACAAGTAAAATTCTAAACACAAACTGAGGGAATAGAATACGGGTACTCCTACCACCCCAACCGAACCTCCACAACTACAACTTGCATAAAATCAGCCCAACCTAACAATTCACAATTTACATAGCACAAGGCTATACAACAATACTCTAACAATTACATATCCTCAACAACAAACTCAATATTCATTAATCACAAGTTCCACAGAAAGGCACTCACAAGATCAAGTTCACCAATGATAAAGATGTGCAATGAAATGAAATGTCAAGTATAGTGATGCATGTCTGACCTAACGATACACGCACACTGTCTCTCAATTCGGGACCCAAGGGGGACATATCTGTCCATGTATCCATAGTGGCGTGTGACACGACCCTCAAAAATAAAATATCTTGCGGCGTGCAACACGTCCCTCCACAATAGAATCTGTCATGACGTGTGATACGTCCCTCAATAATAGTTTCATCGCAGCGCGCGACACGTCCCTCGAAATGGTATATCCTCTTTAATTTTTACTCTTTCTCAATTCACATAAAATTTATCAGAACCATGTCTCAAAACCAATGCAAATGAAATGTTCACATAAATAATGAGAAGATGACCATTTTCATAATAATGCACAATTCACAACAATACAATTGTGATACAACATCAACAATGCGTCAATAAGTCTTTAAGCCCATTCTCAACACATCACACACCAATAATTAATCACATTGCTTTTTACTACCCCTTTTTCATCATTAGAATTATTAAATATGGACGAGTCAACACATCACCAAGTCCCATTACTATCCAACACATACCACAAGGAAATACACAATTCTATACACTTAACTTGGGTCTAAAAATCCACTTGCCTCAAATAACCGAACAATCACTCCAGGACTTGAGTATTGTCTTTTCGTTGAGCTCCCAAATCAATGTAATATATTCCAGTACATATTCACAATAAGATTTCAAAACTAACAACACCCATATTACTACGTTGTTAGCCTTGAGACACCATATATTAATATTTATTGCTATAATCATCATTGACTAATCATGGCCTTAATCATTACATGATGATTGGCCATTAACACCCTTGTTCTCCATTATTTTTTTGAATGACCTATACAGATTAATTTTTTCAATTCTTCTAAATTAAAACCCATTTAATTGTTTCTCTTCTTCAACAATCAACTATACTAATAATAATAAAATAATAATATGATATCTATCATATATATATATCTACAACAATACAAAGGTTTGGACGTTATTACCTGATGACCTTATGTCCGATGTTCCTCTTTGTGTCTATATGCTGCCGATGCACAGGTTAATTTCTTTCTTCTCTTTATTGTTTTCCTAAATTAATTATTTATTAAAATAATAATTCCTACTAACGTATTTTAATATTTCAGACTTGGCCCATTATTATTAATAATAAACATATTAGCCACAAATTAATTAACTATAGTTAAATGGCTATTCAAAATTATAAAAAATGACCTTTTGGGTCTGGGTCATTACATTATCCACTACTAAAATCCATGTTCGCCCTCTAACATAAAGCAAAAGAAAGTACCTGAAGTTTCCAAAATGTGAGGATATCTGCCACGCATGTCAGACTCTATCTCCCAAGTCACCTCCCCAACTGAACGATGCTTCCACTTCACCTTCACTGAAGCAATCTCTTTGGTCCTAAGCTTTTGAACCTGCCTATCCAATATAGCTATAGGTTCCTCCTCGAATGTCAAGTCTGGACCAGCTCCATGGAATCGAGTGAAAGCACATGAGACTTATTAGGAATATACTTTCGAAGCATAGAGACATGGAAAACAGGATGATCTGCCGACAAACTAGGTGGAAAGGCCAACTTATAGGCCACCTCTCCCACTCGGCTCAAAATCACAAAAGGTCCACTGAATCTAGGGCTAAGCTTTCCCTTCTTTTTGAACCGCATCACAACCTACATGGGTGAAAATCTAAGACAAATATGATCAGCGTCCATAAACTATAAGGCTCTAACTCTCCGATTTGCATAACTATTTTGTCGACTCTGAGTTGTCAATCGTCTATACTTAATCATACAGACTTGCTCTATAGCATCTCTATGCAAGTCTGTATCCTAAGAGTCCATCTCAGCTGAATCAAACCAATCGATTGAAGATTTACACCGTCTACCATACAATGCCTCAAATGGAGTTATCTAAATACTAGAGTGATAACTGCTATTATAGGCAAACTCTCTTAAGGGAAAATGTAGATCCCATCTAGCACCAAAATTGATCACACATTCTTGGAGCATGTCCTACAACACCTGAATCGTCTGCTCAGACTAACCATATGTCTGAGGGTGAAAAGTTGTACTCATATCTAACTGAGTACCCATATCATGTTGTAATGCCTTCTAAAAATGGGAAGTGAACAATGAACCTCAATCAAATACAATAGAAACCAGAACTCCATGTAGTCACACAATCTTACTGATATAAAGCTCAACTAAGCACTGTTTACTTCACCCAAACCAAAATAAAGTGGGCAGACTTGGTCAGCCTATCAAAAACTACCCAAATGGAGTCATAACCACCCACTGTGGTAGGCAAACCCACAACAAAGTCCATAGAGATCCGCTCCCACTTCCAAGTAGGAATAGGCATCCTCTGAGATATACCCCCGGGCCGCTAGTGTTCAGATTTGACTTGTTGGCAAGTCAAACACCTAGAAACAAAGTATGCAATATCTCTCTTCATACCACACCACCACTAATGCTGACTCAGATTATGATACATCTTCACCGCTCCTGGATGGATGGAATAGCGAGAACAATGGGCCTCCTAAAAAATCAATCTAATCAAGTCACATGTCTTGGGTGATGAGTCCAAGATTTGGACTCATTTTGGGCTTTATTTCCATAGATTTGGTGTCCTCAAATGCTTAATTTGGGCCAATTATTGATGTTAAATCCTTGATTTTCAGGTATATGCATTGAGGAACAAATCAAGGACACTAACAGGCAAAAAGGAACAAAACAAGCTGAGGAAATGAAGAAAGGCGAGCTTGAGGATCGACAAGAGCACTCGGCGTGTCGCCTTGTGGCTCAGATGACCGCCTAAAGTTCCAGTGTGCCAAGCTCTGAAGGAAAGAACAAAGTCAATGAAGAAAATGAGCAGCCGGTGGATCTCCGAGTGAATTCGCGATGCCAAAGATAGATCGCCCAAAGTCACAGACCTTGAGGATGCTGAATGTCAAGGCGAAAGGGCAGTGGAAGTGACCAAAGGGCGGCTCGCCGAGCCCAACTTACTTCACCGAAGGGGCTTTCGTAGCTTAGTTTTAGCAACTATAAAACGTTTTTGAACATTTTAGTTATTATCTATCATATTAACTTGGATATTTTGATCTTCTATCAGAACTCTTAGAACTATTCTCTGTAGAGTTTAACTTAGCTTTAAAGGATTGAAGGTATTCACTTTTGAGAAATTGGAAGTGGGTATTTTAGATTCATCAAATTGGAGCATTGTAAGGACAAGATTAATCTTACCTAGTTGATGGATAATCAATTTGGTAATTGTTTTTACCTTTTTATAATGTCTAGCTAAAACCCCAATTCTTGGGGTGTGATCATGTGATTATGGGCTGATTTAGTTTATGATGTATTGCTAATTATTAGTTTAAATGCTATTTAGAAGTGAGTTTAACCATTAATTGTGATTTAATTTAAGAATTGTAGTTGCAAATGCAGTTCTATGTTTGTGTTCTTGGCTTGCTCGAGAGAGAGGTTCTAGAACTAAAATTATTGATTGATGGTGTGTGGGTATGGGTTGACTTGGGTTCACCTCGACAGAGAGAATCCAAAACTCAATCCCACACATTCAGCTCGAAATAGTGAATGGATTAAGGTGTGGGCTGCTCATATTTTGCATGCTTGTTGATGTTGGATAGAAATAACTTGATTCGGGGTAAATTATTCGAGACAAAATTACCTCTCTTATAGCCTAGTCTACTCACTAATAACTAACTATTTACTAATAGTTGCAATTACCCATATGTCTATATTTTCCAATAATCGATCACATCCCAAGAACCCATCTCATTATTGTTAACTCGTATTATTTGTGACTGTTTATAGTTGTTAATCAAAACCAAAATCTACATTTGACATTCGTGTCACCCCTTAATTTGAATGATGTCATTATTCAATAATTTCTATTAATATGACTGATTGGACCATGTTCATACCTCCCAATTGAATCTGAAACACGTACTGCTCCATGTGGGATTCGACCCCAACTTATTTAGTTAGGTTTTATACTGATTTATGATCGTTGATGCTTAGAATTGGATGAAGTGTCTCTGAAACGTTATTAATCAAAATGGTGTCACTACTGGGGAGTGGTGTTGTTTGAAATTCTTTTGGTGAAGTTGAATTGTGTTTTTTTTAGTCATAGTTGAATTACTTATTTTTGGTTTTGGTTTTTGTGTTTCTTATTAAAACATAGGAAATGAGCGTAAATGGTAGCAATGGTAGCCAGGTGGGCCACCAAGATGACATCGGGAACCTCAACGATGTCAATGAACCCAATGTCAATGACCCCAACCAAATGGGTGGAGTTGGTGCCATTCGCTTGCCGCCAGCTGAAGGAAATGTTGTGTTTCACATCACAAGCACCATGTTGCAGCTCTTACAACTGAAAGGTTTGTTTGGTGGGATGGCTCATGAGGATCCCCGTGAGCATTTAAGGAATTTTATTGATGTTTCTGGACCGTTCTCCTTTAAGAACATATCTCAAGAATCGGTCTAGCTAAGGTTGTTCCCATTTTCTCTAATGGGAGAAGCATGCAAGTGGTTGGCGGAGTTGCCAAGAGATTCCATCACTTCATGGGAAGAGTTCATTACCACATTTCAAGTGCGATATTTCCCTCATTCGAAGATGATGAATCTTCGGGACAACATCCAAAGCTTCAAGAGTTTGGAGGGTGAGCCAATTCATGAGACTTTTCTAAGGTTTAAGAAGATGGTGCTGCAATGCCCAACTCATGGATTGCCTGATAATGTTCTGATGCAGTACTTTACAGAAGCCTTGATTCGGTGAACAAGGGAGAGGCTAATCAACTTTCTCCGGGTGGTTTAATGCAACAACCTTATGTAATAGAAGACCAACTCCTTAATGGCATGACCAAAATTAACCGAGCATGGTACACCCGCGAAGATAAGGTTTCTCCTCTTACTTACAAATTGACAAAGGAACAGATTGAAAAAGATCAAGAGAGACCAAAACATGGAAAAGATGATGACCCAGCTGGACATCTTGGCCAAGAACGTCATGGGTGCTAGTACAAGGAGTGTAAATATTGTGGGTGTTGTTTGTGTGAACCCCAATGAGGCCAAGTTTTAAGAGTTGTACAACGAGGAAGTAAACTTTCTAGCTAACCAAGGAGGAGGTTATCGTGCAAACTACCCAAGGCCGGGTGGTAATCAAGGTTAGAATAGAGATGAGGGCTGGAGAGACCGTGAAAGAGAGTGGTGTGATCGTAATGCCACTTGGAAAGAAAGAGAAGAGGTGAAGGATAGGTATGTTCCTCCCTATGCTTGTCAAAAGCCCAAAGATTCTGAGGGTGGCCAGACTGAGGATATGCTTTCGCGTATTGTCAACATGGTTGACGGGTTCGATAAAGTTTTGAAAGACATGAAGGAAGACGTATTGACTCTCAACCATAAAGTGACCTCTCATTCCGTCACTATGAAGTAGTTGGAGACTTAAATGGGTCAGATTTCTTTGCATCTTAACCCAAGACAACAAGGGGGGTTGCCTAGTGATACTTTGGAAAACCCCAAGAATGAAGTATGAGTGGGTACTTGCTTCGTGCCATGACGTTAACTAAGGTGCTTCTTGGGAGGTAACCCAAGTTTTTAATGCTTTCTGTTTTGATTTTGAATAACGAGTGTTGATTGTGCAGGTTGAAGTATGGAATGTGTTTGAACTATACAGGTTGGCGAGCCAAGAGTCCAGTCGATGAGCTCGATTTGGACTGACGTTGGACTCAGGAAAACATCAAGTTATAGTCTGTAAAACTTGGCGGGCCTATGGACGAGTCGGTGACTCGCTGAACAAGTTGGCGAGCCCGACTTTGTACGCCGTTTGGACCCCCAAATTGACCGAAGGTCCTGCAAAAATGGCGAGGTAAATATCACTTGGTGCATCACCGATTGGTTTAATGAGGACAACTAATATATCGCTAAATGGGGCGCGAACTGAATAGTTTTTAAAGGCCAAAGGCTTAAAATTTCAAACTCTTTCATATTCCCTTGTTTTAGCCCCATACAATCACTCCCGCACTTTAGATTTTCAATATTATTGCATTTTTATCGCTTTTTGCTCTTTGGTCTCGTGTTCGGAGTTGGATTTCATTACTGCCTAGCGTTTCAAACTATTATTTCAGCATAAAGGTTTGTTTTCCGAACCCCAAACTCTTGAATAGCGGTTAAACTTGAATGCACTTGAGAAATTTGTATTGATGTGTACTGAAATCATGTTTGATGTGCTAATTTGCCTATCGTAGTTTCGTGATTGTGCTTAAATGCTTAAAATATTGATTCTCTGAGTTTCGTGCTTTAAAACTGATCAAAACTTATTGGGTTGCGGTAAATTTAAGTTGGGTCGTGTTGGGTAAAGTCTAAGTAATCCCAATTGTGTTAAATGATGTACTTTTCCCAATGATGGAGCGTTTGACGTCATTCTTAAGGGAAAAAGTCATCTAATGGCCAATTTTGGCCAAATTGGGGGAAGTTTCAGTACCCCGGTGGCATGGGTCTGTGCTGAATTGAATAAGTGTGTTGATTGATTTTGTTTCCAGAGGCTGCCGGTTTGATTATGGAAAAATTGGTTGAAAATTGGCATGTTGGGCAGTTTGGTGAACTGGGTCGAGCTCGCCGAACCATTCGACGGTTCGCCAAAGTCCCCCTTGATTGCCTTTAATTTTGTGTTTTGGCTAATTTAGAGTCTGTAACTTTCAGAGGGAAGCCTGAGCTCGCCGAGTGAACTCGGCGACCCGCCGAAAGTCTCCCTTGATCGCCCTTTCTACTCCCCTAACCCCTAAAACATAATGTAACTTTCGGCGGGCTATTCTGAGGTCACCGAGTGGTGTTGGCGATTTACCGAAGGGCCCAGAACAATGCCGACCTTCCATTTTTCTGGGAATTTTTCAGGCCAATCTTTTCAGCGAGCCTAGTCTGGCTCTCTTAAGTGATTCGACGACTCACCGATAGGTTGGGTGAGTTTTACTCCAACCAGTTTTCTACACCTTTCTTGAATTATTTCTAACTTCTTCTGATGTGTATTGCTGATATGGATAGACCAAAAGTAGCAGGACGAGACATGCCGCCCCGCAAGCGGGAAAAGGGAATCACCATCAATGAGGATGCAGTTGCATCCAGAGCGAAAGCAACTAAACTTCCTACCACAGGTGGGAAGGGTAAGGGAAAGGGCAAGGCGCCTGCTGCTGAGTCACCAGAGGTCAGCTGCGATAGTGAGGGAGTTTATGTTACTGATATCACACCCTCTGAGAGTGAGGGAGAGCACCAGGATGCCCAGGCTGACACTTTTCGAGCCTGAGGATGATCAGCTGCTACTAGCCTGGAGAGCTGAATTGCGCTCCAAGAGGTTGAATGATCCGTCTAGGATATGGGTACCCCATGCCACTCCTCCTCCTCCTGTTTCAGACAAAGCTGTGATTCCAGAACCTCAGGAACAAGGTCCTCCTCCCTGGTATCACAACAGACTAAAGATTGAGGGACTGAGGACTATTATCGAGGGACTGAGGACTATTATTGATGGTTCTAGTCAAGTGAAGTCTGAGTAACCCCAATTGTGCTAAATGATGTACTTTGCCCAATTATGGAGCGTTGGACGTCATTCTTAAGGGCTAAAGTCGTCAAATGGTCAATTTTGGCCAAACTGGGGGAGGTCTGAGTACCCCGGTGGTATGGGTCATATGGATTTTGACTTAATTGAATGAGTGTGTTGTTTGATTTTGTTTTCGGGGGCTGCGGGCTTGATTTTGGGAAAAATAGGGTCAAAAAGTGGCACGTTGGGCAGTTTAGCGAGCTAGGTCGAGCTCGCCGAACAACTCGACGGTTCGCCAAAGTCCCCCTTGATCACCTTTAAATTCATGGTTTGGTTGTGTTTGATTTTGTAACTTTCGGTGAGTAACCTGAGCTAGTCGAGTTCACTCGGTGACTCGCCAAAAGTTTCCCTTTATCGCCCTTTCTATGCCCCTAACCCTTAAAATATACTATAACTTTCGGCAGGCATGTCTGAGCTTGCCAAGTGACGTCGGTAATTCACCCAAAGGCCCTAAACATCACCTATCTGCCATTTTTCTAGGAAATATTCAAACCAGTCATTTCGGCGAGCTCAATTTGGCTCGCCTAAGTGACTCGGCGACTCGCTGATCGGGTCGGCGAGTCTTTCTACAACCTGAGTTTTACATTTTTTCTTAGATTAATTCTAATGATTTTTGGTGTGTATTTCAGATATGATTGAAACCAACATGGACGATAGTGGTATGTTTCCCCACAAAAGAGCACGGGGAATTAATATTAATGAGGGGATAGTTGCTCCTTCTAAAAAGGGAAATAAGGCACCTCCTAAGGGAAGCAACAGCAAGGGAAAGGCACACGTATCTAAGACACTAGAGCACAACTCCAGCAGTGAGGGGGAGTCTATTGATTCTCAGGTCTCACTCTCTAAGCCAGATGACGACCTAACACTAAAGTCTCGGCGAGCAGAAATTCATACACGGTCTCGTCATGATTCGTGTCGTATCCCAGAGTCTACCCGTCCTGATACTGACTTTATGCCAGCTCCAGCACATTCAATGGTTTCAGTGCCACTAGCTCAGGGTCCTCCTCCCTGGCTACTCAACAGGCTAAAGGCTGAGGGATTGAGGACAATTCTTGAGGAGAAGAGACTTTCTACCGATGGCCTAGTGGAGAGGTATTCTATGATGTGGGATACACTTCACTACCAAAAATTTGACATCTTCACTAGGCCTTGGGGGCCATATATCCCCACCTAGGTTGGTGAGTTTTACACTGCGTACAATGACCTAGTACCCCAGGGGAAGAAAAAGGCCAGTGTCTTCAAACCAGTGAAGTCTGAAATGGTTTAGGGGAAAGAAGTGGGGTGCAACAGTGATTATATCAATGTTGCACTTGACAGAGCTACTGAGATTGAGAATGAGTATGAGGGTTTAGCTATAACACATACCCTGGATGATCTAAAGGGATGCCTTGCTCCCCTAATTTTTGACAACACCCTGAGGTGGATTGAGGCAGGAGCTTCGATTGAGAAGAAGGATTTGAATGTGGCTGCGCAGTACTGGTTTGGATTCATTAGAACCTCTATTATGCCCTCACAGAATAAGTCCATCCTCTGCCACCCAAAGCCCGCCTGCGTAGGATCCATCATCGCAAAGAAGCGGCTCAACTTGGACTAATTATTGAGTAGGAGATGGCCATGAGGGCCAAACAGCTCCAGACATCCCTTCCCTTCCTAGTCCTGATTACAAAATTATATCGGTGTGCTGGAGTTCCTCGTGATGAGAGGAGGGACATAAAGGTCACTCCCATATCTTCCACCAATATCTGATGCCTAGAGGGTGAGTACACTCGGGATGAGGCAGATAGGAGGAGAGCGACTCTGGTTGATGCATCCCCGGAGGTTGATGTTGAGTCTATACCTGCAGAGGCGTCTTTTCCTACTCCGGCCTCTGGGCCTTAAGGGTACACCTGCTTCCAGTTCTTCCTAGGCTCCTGGTTCTTTTGCATGCTTCCCAGCCCACCAAGATTACTTAGGCCATGATCTTCAAGATGGGGCACCTAGCCCATTCTGCTATTGGGGCTACCCGCAATGCCCGAGTTGCCTTGGATGATTGAGCGAGCAATCTTTGCTGCATTGACACCCCTCTCAACATCTATTGATGCTCTCACAATGAGAGTAGAGACTTGTGAGAGTCGACACAGGGTTACTTCATAGGTGACGGCTTTGAAAGCCAAGGTTTCAGACTTGAGAAAGGTTGTGGACTATCTCAAGTCCACATACTTCACTTCTCTCTTTGAGTCAGTTGAGGATCAGGATGCCCCAACCACCACCGAAGATATGTCTATGGATGATATGGCAGCTGACGAGTCAGAGGTGGAGACAGATGAGGAGCAGCTGGATGCTCAGGAGGCGACCATCTACGGAGACCTACTGAATTTAGAGGAGATGATTGTACATTCAGTCATTCATTAAGATATCACTGACATAGACATCCATGGCAGGCTCTAGTGGAGCCAGTGTTGCTGCTACCCCGGGCACATATACCCAAGATCCAAGTGTGATCCCAGGCATTGATGCCCCGACAGATGGAACGACTATGTAGACATGCTCTTTCTTTACCTCCCTCTCTGTCATTTTATTAACTTTTCATTATGTTTGTAGCATTTGAGGACAATTGCTTTTTGTTTGTTGTGGGGTGAGGTAAATCCATACCTACCTCTTGTGACTATATTTTGTATATATATATTGGGTTTTTGTGTTTTAAATTGTGTTTTGATCTTATCTTGTGGATTTTTGAGCTTATGGCTCCTTGTTATGAATGAAAATAGTTTTTGACCCATCTGAAAAAAAATTCCACCTTTTCTTGTGTGTGATTGTGTTTGTTTTTGTGCAAATTTAAGTATCGGTAATGATCAATACCGATGACTTGAATAGTGCTCTTAATCGAACAAAAATTAATGCGCGGCTAAGATGAGGCCAAAAAAAGTTGCACAGATAATGTGTGAACTTTTTGCATCTCGTTGTGACTAGCCGGTTATCGAATGAAAGTGTGGAGTCTTGTTTGATATTGGTGCCAATGCCTTGTGTGATGAACTTACCGTGAACCTTGTGTGATGACACCTAGAATTTTCCCCATTGGTTCGGTTGACTAAGTGATGCAAGCTCTTGAAATGATCTTAGGCAACAAATTTTAAGAGTGAAACAATTTGACAATATACCTCTTTTTGTGTCCAACCTTATGAGATGAGTGAACCTTCCTTGAACTTATCCTTTTCTTGGAAAAAAATTGAACAAATGTAACCCCTCTTTATCCATTCACCCATAACTCTCATAAAGTGTGGTTTGTTTGACTAGCTAGCTTAGGCCAAAAGCCAAAGTTGGGGGTGTGGTGAAAAGAGAAGGTAAATCAAGAAATGTAAAGAATTCCCCTTTCAGCCATGGTCTTGAAAAAAATATGGAACCCCTCCATATAAAAAAAAAGAGAAAGAAAAGAAGAAAGAAAAAGAAAATGAATGAAAAAGTTGAGAAATAAAGTTTTGAAACTTGCAAAAGAAATGGGGTGTGCGGAAACTCATTGGAAGTTGAATAATGGAGTAAATTTTTAGCATGATTAAAATGCTGAAGAAAACAAAGAAATGTGATGTTCCGACCACTTTTCATGAGGGTAGAAGACACTAAGCCTAAATGAAGATACCTTTACACTCCGCCCCATTACAAGCCTTGAAAAGACCTTTTTGATCTTGAATGAGCTCAAATAAGTGTTGATTGGAAAATAAGGGCAAACCTATGGGTCAAATCATGCATGTGTTCATCTTTGTGAGTGTGAGTGTCGTAGGTGATTCCAGAACTTTAAATTGTTGAAGAATAGTGTGGGCATATGGAATCATCTTTGTTGTGAGGGCATTTGAGTACCTTTGTTGAGCTTGAACTTGCATTTGAAGCAAGTATTGTGTACTTGAGCATCTTTGATAATGGTGAGTCACAATTTGAATCTTTGAGTGAACAATTGATCCTTGCATGAGTAAGTTGAGTCTTGTTGTGTGCATTCATGATTGAGTCTTATGTAGCACTGTTTGAGACATCCTTTTTGAAATGTGGAACTTGAGTTTACTTGAGGACAAACAAAAGTTTAAGTTGAGGGTGTTGATGAGTTCGAGATTTGGACTCATTTAGGGCTTTGTTTACGTAGATTTAGTGTCCTCAAATGCCTTATTTGTGCCAATAACTAATGTTAAATCCTTGATTTTCAGGTATATGGATTGAGGAACAAAGCAAGGACACTAACAGGTAAAAAGAAACAAAACAAGCTGAAGAAATGAAGAAGTGCGAGCCTGTGGATCGCCAAGAGAACTCGGTGTGTCGTCGAGTGGATCATCGACTGCCTAAAGTTTTAGTGTGCCAAGCGCTAAAGAAAAGAACCAATTCGGCGATACAAATGAGCAATTGGTGGATAGCTTAGTGATTCCGCGAAGCCAAGATATATCGCCCAAAGTTACAGACCTTGAGGATGCTGAGTACCAAGGCAAAAAGGCGATGAAAGAGACCAAAGGGCTGCTCGCCGAATAGTTCGGCGAGCCTGACTTACTTCACTAAAGGAGATTTCGTAGCTTATTTTCGGAAACTATAAATATGTTTTTGATCATTTTAGTTAGTTTATATCATATTATCTTGGATATTTGTATTTTCTATCGGAACCCTAAGAACTATTCTCTCTAGAGTTTACCTTAGCTTTGAAGGATTGAAGGTATTCACTTTTGAGAAATTAGAAGTGGGTCTTTGAGATTCATTAAATTGGAGCATTGTAAGGACAAAATTACAATTACCCAGTTGATAAATAATCAATTTGGTAATTATTTTTACCTTTTGTAATGTCTAGCTAAAACTCCAATTCTTGGGGTGTGATAATGTGATTTCAGGCTGATTTGCTTTATGGGTATTATTAATTATTAGTTTAAATGCTATTTAAAAGTGAGTTTAATCATTAATTGTGGTTTTGTGGTTTAATTTAAGAATTGTAGTTGCAAATGCAGTTATATGTTTGTGTTCTTGGCTTACTCGAGAGGGAGGTTTTAGAACTAAAATTATTGATTGATGGTTAGTGGGTATTGGGTTGACATGGGTTCAGCTCGAGAGAGTTAATCCTAAACTCAATCCCACACATTCAGCTCGAGAGAGTGAATGGATTAAGGTGTGGGCTGCTCTTATTTTACATGCTTATTGATGTTCGAGAGAAATCACTTGATTCGGGGTATATTGTTCGAGGGAAAATTACCTCATAGCCTAACCTACTCACTAATATCTAGCTATTTTCTAATAGTTGCAATTACCCATATGTCTATATTTTCCTATAATCGATCACATCCCAAGAACCCGTCTTATTATTGTTAATTCGTATTGTTTGTTACTGTTTGTAGTTGTTAATCAAAACCAACCCCCCCCCCCCATTTCACATTCATGTCACCCCTTAATTTGACTGATGTCATTATTCAATAATTTCTCTTCCTATGCCTAATTTGACCATATTCATACTTCCCAATTGAATTGGAAACATGTACCGCTCCCTGTGGGATTCGACCCCAACTGATTTAGTTGGGTTGTATACTTATTTACGATAGTTGATGCTTTGGATAAAGTGTCTTTCTGATGTTTGCATAATCAAGACACAACTTCCAATACAAGTGTCTACGATCGTACAAAAGTATAATAAACCAACCAAGGGTTTGGGTCAAGTCCCAAGGGAGTGGTGGTGAAAATTAATAGAAAAATAAAATTAAGTTATAATTAGTCATAGCTAAAAACATTGTCGAATATAAATATATTAAATAAAGGAGGGTGACGCAAGCGTCAATTAACAATGGGGGTTTTTCATAAGTAAACAAAAGCAGCAAAAATAGTGAAAATAAAGAAAGATACTAATATGGAGACGGGATTCTTGGGATGTGATAGGAAAACGGTATAGACTAAATCATTGAGTACATGCTTTTGGTAGTAAATTCATTGGATGTTTGTGACTAGGCTAGAGTATAGTAGGGGTAAATTCTCTCTCGAGCAACTTATCCCGAATAAACCCCGTTTCTCTCGAACACCGAGTTGCCGCTTTTAAGCACAACCTCCGCCTTAGCTCACTCACTCTCTCAAGTTGAGTGTGTGGGAATGATACTAGGGTTCACTCTCTCGAGCTGAACATCTTGTCGACCCACTCCCACCGACCATCAATTTAGTAGTCTTAGTTTTACTACCTCTCTCTTGAGCAAGCTGAAAACACAAAGGTGAAATCATATTTGCAATTACAATTTCATTAAGTTCCACCACAACTACTAAATGAAATCACATCACAAAATAAATAAACCAACCAACAAGCAAGACCCAACAAATAATCTAACCCATATTCACAAAATCACACCCTAAGAATAGGAGTTTTAGCTAGACATGCTAAAGAGATAGAAATTTATACCAATATGAGTTTGCATTCAAATGGGTATGAAGATTTAAGTCTAAAAAAAAGTCAAGAGTGAAGAATCCACAAGACCCAAGTCCAAAATCTTGGAGTTGAAATAGTTTGAACCTTCAAGTTCTTCAAAACTCTCTCCAAACTTAGAACTCAAAAGTCTATGTTAAAAATTCTATATTAAAAATCTGATATCTAAAAACTGA
>JAJOOS010002461.1:0-33368 GCA_029582725.1 Solanum chiquidenum
AGTGAAATTTCTGAACAAATTCTTCTATGCTCTGGATCTTTGATGGTATCCATAATTTCTTCTAAGCTCTATACATCTGAACATATATTATTTAACTCTCAAAATTTAATATATACCATATGAATTAAGGTAAAGGCAGAAATATATATTATGTAAAATATACTATAAATAGTAATTACAAAGTTAATTATCAAAAAGAACTTATAAAATATTGGTTGACTTTTGAAATTTTATTTGTATAACTTAAATCAAGACAAAGGGAGTAATATATATTAGTATGTGAAAATTAAATTAAAAAAAGTAATATAATCACAATAATTAGCAACTTAAAATATTTAAAAATATATAGATAAATTTTTTTAGTTAACTCTCAAATTCATCCGTGTCACTTAAATAAGGACAAAAGGAGTAACATATATCATGTGAAAATTACGTAAAACGTACTATAAATGATAATAATTAACATCATAAAATATCTTAAAGCATATTTAAAAATTGATTGACTTCAAATTTCATATGTACCACATAAATTAAAACAAAAAGAGTAACATATATTGTGTTCGTCCTAGCACTAATTCTGTAACTAATATATACATATATTATATACATACTCGTCAAAAAGACTAGTTTATGTCGTTAAGAGTATATGAGTAATATCTAGTACTACCTTGACATTTTCTCAAACTCGAAAAAAGTCGTTATTGTTAGTTTTGTAAAAACTAACTAGATAGCAACTAGTTATTGTTATAGCTTATAAAACTGCTAATTAAACTAAATTAATTGTTAAAGTCAAATATTCTAAAATCTTTGTTAAACAAGAAAGTCACTTTCGACTATATTATATACTAATTTTGTCTTTTACTTATTTGAATGGTTTGAATTTCGCCGATAAATATAATATGTTTTTTACAGTTGAATTTTGATTTGTAAATCTATAATGTTTGATATCATCTTATATTATCAAACTTAAATAATTTTTAAAATTTTGAATTCATCAAGTTACGGAAATTATAAACTTATGTGATGTTTGCTCTATCAAATTAACAAGTCTCAAATTAAATTCCTAAAATTTGGTCAAATACTTTATCCTCATTAAGTGGATAATCACAAACAAATTAGAATGGGGAGCAGAAATTTCTTGAAAATTTACTATATATAATTACTCAATTAATCAAATTGCATATGGAAAAATTCAACATATTAACTTAATAGTTTTTCTTTGTTCTTTCAGAGATTTGGTCACTTTTTTCTGTTTTTTTTTTGGGTCCTTTTATGCTTTAATTAGTCATTTTCCTAATATTCGAGAATCGAAACGCGGTTGTAACTTGTAAGCATGCTTCATCGCCACAAGGGAAAAAAATAAAAATATTCCAACCTATTTAACTCCCAAAGTTTGGAAATTTTTTCAAAATGTCTTATTTGTGTCCATATAATCACGCATAATAATTACACTCGCTAGTTAAATTTATATTATTTTTTTAATTAAAAATATATATTTATATATATCATATAATAATATATATTTACTGATTATTATTTGATGGACGGCAATACCTGTAGTTTTCACTAATTTCATAACTAACTGAAAGTCTGTTAATTTCATGATGCCTCAAGATTATATTGTTGTGTCAACCTAATATTTTAGTAACATTCTTTGGACTTATTTGTGTTGTTTCCATTACAACAAATTAAAAACATTTGTCGTAATTATTTTGTGATAATAATATAATTATCGTTATATTATATTTGATAATAATAATAAATATTTATAATCAACATTCTATATAAATATCGTGATTCTGAATATAAATTTCACTAAATTATTTGGTGTAGTGTTCATTTGCATACACATTAATCTTTGGACTTATTGAAACCAATTTTATGGAGAATTATTCCTCAACGAAGATTCTCCATAGTTGGATACGAGCAGCAGATAAATAGTGTAAGTGCCATCGCACTATCTTTGGCTGCGGCTACTTCCATTCATGAAATAATTTATTCTCTGAAATGAATTTTTTTTTATTTAGATTTGAAATAACTAGGTTGAAGATGCTAACTACAAAGCAACCTTATTGATGATAAATCAGATGACAAATTAATTAAAGCAAAATAGATATAAGAAATACAAAAGAATAATAATGAGCACGAAAATATTGAGATTTTCTCGCAAATTATAATTTTAAAGAAATTCACATAAGTGACAAGTAAGACTTGATTATCACACATGGTTTAATAGAAATTTTGCACAAATTCCATAGGGTTGAGAGCTAATTACAATTTGTACTCTATTCTTTTCCAAATTACAAAAATCTCTTAAATTTGGTGAAATTCGGATATATTCCAAAATGTCCCGATACATCGCGTCCCGATTTCGTATACATCCATCAACGTCCTGATACATTGCGTCTCGGTCTCGAATGCATCACTCAACATCCCGATACGTATGTCCCAATACATCGCGTGATGTATTCGAGAATAGGAGAGAGTAAAGATTTTTGTAATTTTTTCAAATAATGGAAAATTTTAAAGAATGTGATAAAATAAGTTGCGTATTTAGATAATTTTCCTCGTTTAATTCCATAAACTATTGTTAGATTAGGTCATATTTTAAGATCTAATTGAAATAGTATATGTTGCTTATTAATATTTATGGCAAACCACAACACGGCAACACGGTCATCTCTACTACTAAGTTGTTATAATATACAATTGAAAATATACAACTATATTTTCCTAAGCTTTTATTTCTCACCTTGCACAATTGAGTTAGCTGACTAAAAATAACTGACAAACATCCATTATTGAAGAATACTTTTATGTGTAATTAATTTTCAAAATAAACAATTTTGAGTGTTTGAATGAAAGTATTAATGATAATAAAGAATTGATATGATGGTATAAATATGTTGATAAGTAATTTTTTTTTAATGTTAAAATCAATGAATAGATATCCTTAAAAGTTATTCACGAAAAATTATATATAGAAGTAATCTTACACACAAAAAGAGAGAGAGAGAGAGAGAGAGAGATAAAAAACGAAAATAGAATATACAAATAATTAAATGTTACAGAACATGTTTTAGGAACAATATTTCAAAGATTACGAAAGATATAAAAGTTTTGATCATACTAAAAGTGTTTATTATGGCTTATAGTTATAAATAATTGTTGTATAAGCACTTTTGATGTTATGAAACTCGTAGATAAATAAAAAAATACATATAAATTAATTTGATCAGCTTATAAGCTTAGTCAAAAACGTGTTTAGTCTTTCCCTTTGCATTTTTAAAGCCATTTTCAGTTAAACACCCCCTCCCTTCCTCCCTCCCCCAGCAAATAGTCTCCTTGCTTTCTTTATAGTCCTATTTTATTTCATTTTTTGATTACCCACCCAGTTCAGTATCCACATTAGAGCCCGACTAAACCTGAATTCGTGCTAGAGAGTTCCACATTAAGGGTAAAGCGCTCCCTAATAAAGACAACTCTGTACTTACGGGGGACTCAAACCCGAGACTCTGATTATTTTATGAAGCCACCACAAGTCCACAAGACCACAACCCTTGTTGGTTTTATAGTCATATTATTACAAACCCCCCACCCCCTAAACATTCATAGAACTGAACTAGTCCATAACCAATAAAAATAAGAATAACTAGCTCCTTTGTTTTAATAGCCTCTTCTCCATATATAACCTTAATTCCCTAATTGTTATGCCTTGCACGTAAATCACAATAACTAATCCTATATAAACACCTTCCTTTCCTATTCCCAACAAAGAAAAAAAAAAAAAGGTACTTACAAAAAAAGATGGATTATCTTGATGTAAATAATCAAGAAAGTGTAGCTGCTCGAAAAAAATCAATCAAAAGGATCACTATTATTGCAATATCCTCTATAGTATTTGTTGGTTGTGTTGTAGCTGCTATTGTTGGAATAACAACTAGCAAAAACAATGAAAAATCAAACACTCAAACAAATTCTTTTTCAGCAGCTATTAAGGCTGTTTGTGACATAACATTGTACCCTCGATCATGTTACAACAGCCTTGGTCCTCTAGCCACATCAAACAACCTTAAAGTTGAAGATATTTACAAATTATCGGTACAAGTTTCTGTCGATGAATTGTCAAGAGCATCGGATGAGTTCTTCAATTCGTCAGAATGGAAGAACATTTCCGATCCTATGACTATAAAGGCCTTAGAGAGTTGTCATGATCTTCTATCACTTGCTTTGGATAGTCTGAATGACTCACTTTCTATACCAAACAAGTCGTTGCTCGAGGCTTTTTCTGACCTCAAGACAACGTTGAGTGCAGCTGGAACTTACCAGCAAACATGTATTGATGGTTTTGGAAATATAACTAGTATTGCTAAACATAACCTTACGAATTCGGGGGAGTATACGAGTAATAGCTTGGCTATTATTGATAACATTGATGAATCAGTTCAGAATTCAATGGACTCAGTCAATTCCTTAGGTGGAATTGGAAGAAGACGTCGTCTTTTGATGGATTTTGATGGAGATTTTCCTAGGTGGATGAGTTCAAAAGATAGGAAACTGCTTCAATCTTCAAAAGGGAAAGTTTTGAATGTGGATGTTGTGGTGGCTAATGATGGGACTGGGCATTTTACCAATATTTTTGAGGCTCTTGATGTTGTGCCTGAGAAGAGTGCTAAGAGGTTTGTCATATATGTGAAGAAGGGTGTTTATGTCGAGAATGTTAGAGTTGAGAAGAATAAGTGGAATGTTATGATGATTGGTGATGGCATGGATGCAACTATTGTTTCTGGCTCTCTTAACTTTGTAGATGGCACTCCCACTTTCGAAACTGCAACTTTTGGTAAGTCTTATTTTACATGAAACATACACAAACTCTCTTTACTTTTCAATTTATCTGACATAGTTTGACGGAGGTATGAGACATTGGTTGTAGCAGAAATTAAGAGAGATAGGTAGACCAAAAAAGAAAAAACAAGTAATAGATGCATCAAATTGGTGAAGCAAATTCTTATTTGTGTTTTCCATTTTTCTTCCTACGCAGCTGTGTTTGGCAAGGGATTTATCGCTCGTGACATGGGGTTCCGCAACACAGCAGGTGCAGCAAAGCATCAAGCAGTGGCTCTAGTGTCAACTGCTGATCTCTCTGTTTTTTACCGCTGTAAATTTGACGCGTACCAAGACACACTCTACACACACTCAAATCGCCAATTCTACAGAGAATGCAATATCTATGGCACAGTAGACTTTATATTTGGTAACTCAGCAGTTGTTTTCCAGAACTGCAACATACTGCCCAAGAAACCAATGCCTGGCCAACAAAACACCATCACAGCTCAAGGCAAAATCGACCCAAATCAGAACACAGGCATTTCTATTCATAACTGCACTGTTTGGCCCTCAGCTAACCTTACTGGAGTTAGGACCTTCTTGGGTAGGCCATGGAAGAACTATTCCACGACCGTTTTTATGAATACGACAATGGCTAGCTTTATTGATCCTAAAGGGTGGTTACCTTGGGTGGGTACTACAGCACCAGATACTATTTACTATGCTGAATATAGAAACTCTGGCGCTGGGGCTGTGACTAAAAATAGAGTCAACTGGAAGGGATTGAAATTGAATATTACTAGTAAAGAAGCTAGCAAGTTTTCAGTTACACAGTTGATTCAGGGGGACAAATGGCTCCCTTCAACTGGAGTCGCTTTCAAGAAGGATATCTGAGTGAGATGAATCTATGATTCAGTCTACATTTTATTTTTAACAATGGTTCAGCTTTGTTTTCTGTTCAACACTTTCTTTCTACTGATGGGAGCTCCGGGAGGGGAAATTGGTTTTACTTTTTAAGCTCAAAGAGCCCAAGAACATGTTATATACACAGCACCAGCTAATTGCATTTTCTAATTTCACCATACGTTTGGTTGATTTGCACCCAAAAGTTCAGGGGAAATAATTTTCTTTGGGACAATTACTCAAAATTAGTTCGTGATTATTTACCAGTAGCGGTACAAGAGTGAATAATTACCTAGAGTCAGAGAGTAATTATATCAAGATAGAGAGCTTGAATCATGCAAAACGTAAAATCAACATAGAATATATTATAACTTCACAAGAATACGAGCCAAAAGGAAGAAAACAATGACACCACACCACCAAATAGAATAAATCAGGAGTGTTGACATTTTAATGTATGCAGATTGATATATCATTTACCCTCTAAACCAAATATATTGAACTACCAAAAGTACAAATCAAAAAATACAACTAGACTTCTTTTCACACATGTTATAGTTGTTACAAGGATAAAGTGACTACTTTTCCTTTAAACTGATTTTAGATAACAGCACAGGATGCATGTAGTTTTTGAAATTGACTTCAATATTCAAACACAAAGTAACACTTCCAAAAAAGTAAAATGGAACAAAAAAACTAGATAAAGCACAATAATTGAAATGTTGCAATGTATCAGCAAATTACTAGTCTCAAACAAAGAACCATTCAGTATCCACTGTTCTCATCAAAATTGCAGTAAAACAAAAGTACTAGTATTACTAGAAAACATGAAGACAAGCTCTGGCTGAATCACTTCAATGGAATAAACCTTGAAGAGTGAGTAGCACCAATACCGGGCCTACCGTGCTTGACAGGCTTGTATGAGATGGAGAACTCAGCTAAGTAGTGACTAATCATCTCAGGCTTGACCTCAATTTGATTGAAAGTTTTTCCATTGTAGATTCCAATAACACTTCCAATCATCTCAGGAACAATGATCATGTTCCTCAAATGTGTTCTCACAACCTCTGGCTTCTCACCAGGTGGGGCCTCACGTTTCTGTTTGAATATGGAAAAAAAATGCATCAATGGAAAGACATGGATATATACAACAATTAATAGTGTGAAACATATAGTGATGATTACAATGTTCCAGCGAAGCCAAACTTGCAAACCATGAAACACTGGTTGCAAGCATTAAATCCTGTTTATTTCTGTAGGGAGAGGTGGTTGCATGAGGAAAGTGGCATTCTGATGATAGGATTTGATTATCAGAAGGCCTTTCCTCCTTTCCCAAAAAAACTATAGTGAAGTAAAATTTCCCCATCACAATAAATGAGTTCACATTGACAACTATGTACAAGAAAAGAAACAGAACTGCCTCGTATAAATTCACCAAAACAATGTAACAAAACTACAAGTTGAAATTCTAGTGGCAGAAGAAAGACAAAGCAACTGTGGAAGAATGAAAATATAGGGCAATCCCGCCACTTTGGAAGCAAGTTGAGGCACCCAAAGTGGTCATGGAGACCCCAAAACATTATTGTGCGCCTACGCACTTGGTGCGCCACAAACAAAAACCTCACTCTGTGGAATACCACGCCACCTCTTAATTAACGAGGGAAGCGCTCGGCCTTAGGCGCCTAATTCTAAGCATCTCTAAGTTACTATCCATGTTAGACTAAGAACCCAGAAAAACATTTAAAAGACTCATTATACTAATATTGTTCCTTTTTGTATATCAAACAAAAAATTCAAGCGTCAACTAATATGACTTTAACAAACAGGCAAAACTATGTAAGTAGAAATATTATATAATTCTGCAACTGCAAAAGCCAATAGGTCATCATAGATAATCAACAAAGATACAGGTAAACTAGATTGTCCATGCTCAATAAGTGGTTGCAAACATCAACTTTGAGAAAAAGCATTCAGAGGTACTAAAATGCAGCTTCAAATTTCAGCTGTCTTTTGACTCATGATCTAAATTCACTACAGCATAGCAGTTACTGAGGTTATGAATAGCTAAGGCATATCATCATTCAAAATAAACTTTCACTCAGCATCAAGGTCCACACAATCCCTAACATATCTATTTCAAGTAATTCTTTACCATAAAAGAGCTGATATTTAACACCAAATAAATAATTCATTTTTCAAAGAGAACCTAAAAGTGGCATTATTTATCTTACCGCCTTGCGCAGCTTCTTGATCAAAGCCATAGGCTTCCTCTTCAAACCCCTCTGGAACCTAACACAATTAAAATTAAAGATGAGTCCTTTTCCACAGACAATAAATTAACTACATATAAAAATATGAAACTGTACATTGAAAAAATTACGTACAATCACTATATCCATAATGCCTTTTGAGTTCAGATACTTTAGGTTTCAATATACCTTTGTTTCACAGAAAAACTATTCTGAGGGTAAAAATGTATTTTCTTTGACTACATTTTGCAATTGGATTTAAATATATATTTATAAGATAGAATTAATGACTTGCTTCAAAAATTAACAACATCGTATTCAAATTCACATCAAATTTATTGAAAAGGCGGTCACTTTTTGAGAAAGATTAACAATATCAATTTTTCCCTGATTATAACACGTTACAAGCTCTTCAATAACACAGCACCGATGACAATGTTTACTCAAACTCGTGCACAGATTTACGTTGAAGAAGCTCAAGGTCT
The DNA here is from genome assembly GCA_029582725.1 of Solanum chiquidenum. Taxonomy (NCBI): domain Eukaryota; kingdom Viridiplantae; phylum Streptophyta; class Magnoliopsida; order Solanales; family Solanaceae; genus Solanum; species Solanum chiquidenum. The sequence continues at coordinate 8,465 of JAJOOS010002461.1, forward strand.
TAAAATTCTACACTAATACAGGTTCATACAAAGCAAATCAATAGCAATTTAACAGCATACATTTGCAAAAGGAGTTAGATACCTTCTGCGAGGACGAGCAGGGAAAAGCTTAACAAGCTCATCAGTAGACATGTCAAGAAGAGAATCCAGATCTACTCCTCTGTAGCTGAACTTCTTGAACGTTCTCTTCCTTGGCTGTCCGGTAGCAACATCAGCTTCAACTTCCGCCTATCAACCATAAGAAGAAAAACAAATCAGCGAACTGCAAAATACCAGAAATAGTGAAAGTTGAAACGTATAGGTTACACATTTTGAGAGAGAAATTACCATGGCTTCGAGAATGAATTGGCTGCTAAGCACCTAAGGAAGTGACTGCGGCTAGGGTTTTGGAGACGACGATGACAGAAGGGTAAATGAGAAGTGAGAAGGATATATAAGAAAGGGTGTAGGGTTGGAATTATTTTGATGGGCTGGGTTGAGATATGGGCCTGATGGGAAACCTCTTAATGGGCCAGTAGCAATATAAGTGGCAGAGTTTATTTGGATTTAATTCTAAACTTTTTTTTTGTTGGTTATTTTGGTAGGTTTCACTTTCAATTTGTTGGAACTTATATTACTTATTATCATATATTTGAGTTTAGTTATGTTTAAACAAATTATCATGAAATTTCAATGGATTTTTCATATGTATACTGTTATTTAACTTGTATTTTTTTACAATATTTAACTTGTATTCAATTATTAAAAAAATATGTTCTACTTGTTATGAAGTAATTAAAAACATGTGATATTTGAAATTACATATAATCAAAGGTGAATTTAGAAGTTTTGAGAAGACGTGTGTACTATTACGGAGATGTGAAACAATTCACGTGAGCCTGATAACCTCCCTAAATATGCCTTTTCATATGGTTGAAGATTAATTTTGCCTAGAGTTGCAGCAAATATGACTAAAGATTTATTATTATTATTTTAAAAAAGGACTGAACTTCAATCATGTAGAACTTTAGGTACAACACGTGTGAAATTATTTTAAAATAGATAAATTTGTAATTATTTATGTCCTATATGTATAACTTAAAAGACGATTTCAATTCGAATATTTGTGCACTTTGACCCAAGTTATTGATCAAACAAAGACAACAACAATAACATATTCCGTGAAATCTCATTAAGTAAAATTTAAAGAAAAAGGTGTATGCATACCTTACTGTTAGGTCGTGGTGATAGGGAGATTGTTTCTAAAAGACAAATAATATCATTTTTGAATAATCAAACAAAGAAACATATTAAAAAGTATAAGTACCATATCATTTTTGAAAATAATAAATCAAATTTTAGAAATTGCCCAAAATTTTGATCCACACATCCCAACTAATGTGGTGCTCTATTCATTTTGGGATATCTCACGGTGTATGATACAATTACGAATTGAGCAGCATAAAGAAATAGGAGGACAAAAAATTACAAGAATAATGTTACAATTATTAGTATGAAAAAAAAAAACTAAAACAACATTCAACAACTATCAATTAGTCTTTTGTCATTATTTGTGTCCTAATTGCCCTATATTTAAGGTCATGTTCTTAGTAAGTTGGAGTATTCTCCTATTTTGTCTAAATCACATTTCTTTAGTACTTTTTGGACCTACTTCCACCTCTCTTGAAACCATCTATAGACATTAGATACCCTCTGACATTCGTGCATCTCCATGTGCTAGAACAATCTCAAACTCATTTCACACATCTTATCCTCCATTCATGCCACTTTCATTAGATATCCTAATTTTAATCATATTTCGCTAGTAAGCCCACACATCAATCTCTACATTTTTCTTTCCGTAATCTTTATTATCGAAATATAAGAGTCCTATACGAATCAACACTTTATCTCATATAACATAATTGGTCTAACCCACTCTGTAAAATTTGTCTCAGTTTCAAGATTTTTTTTTCCTACTATCACTATTATTATACGTATTAAAGTTATTTTCTTATATTTTATACGTAAAGCACTAATGCACTATCATATAAAATGGAAAGAAGATAAAAGAAAAATGGATCAAATTGGTGGGATAGTTGGAGAAGGAGATGCACTTTGCCATTTATCTGAACTTTGAGTCATAATAGCATTTTCTACAATTCAAAGGGACCTGAATGATAAATTCGAATATTTGATCTTGTTCCTAAAATAGGCATCGTGCTTGTTCACTGCTTCGCCATTCTCACTGGAGCTGTTCGTATTGCAGGTATGTAATCTTGGCTCCTCCTATTATTGATGTATTTTTCCTTTTGTTAATATTGCTAATGATTCACTGTTCAAGTTTGTGTACATTGATTCATATAATTGAGGAAACCACAGGAAAATTGTGCTATAATTTGGTGCTTATCTGGTTCTTGAATTTGAATCTGATAATTTTACTGGGTTTTCTTTGTTTCTTTCTTTTATTTGTTCATTTAATCCGAATTCCTTTACCTGAGCAGCCCCTTTACTGTTCTTCGGTCCCTTTTACTTTCTATTTCTAGTTTTTGTTCCTTTTTGTGATTTGGGGCTTCTGGTAATTCTGACGAAAAAGAAATCACATAGCCTATACTTTAGTTCATTAGTTTTTTCTTACAAATTAAACGAAAGAATAGGAAAGAAGGGTAACCAAGAGCCTACTTATACTATAAAGTTTCATACTCAACCTAGATTCATTTTGAAGTGTACAACACAAACTCTTTGTTAGAATCCTACATTGGTTGAAGGTATGAATTGTTATATGATTTTGGACAATGGGCATTTCAGTGAGCTATTCTTTGGGTTGAGTTAGGTCCTAGGTTCATTTTTCTCATCAACGCAGAATGATCTCGAACGAAATGAGCAGGGAATGATTTTGAAGAAGGTGAATTGGAGATGTGTTGCACTGCTCAGCCTATTTGGGAAGTGGTAATAAGATTCTCAAGAACCTAGAAGAGGGGCAACACAAATGTTTGGAACTAATATTCTAGGAGAAGATGTTTTCAGATCATCTAATGAGTCACGTGGAATGTAGTTGGTGTAGGAAAATGGAACTAATTTTAATGTTTAACCTATACTTGTATGCTAGTAGTAATACGAAATATTGCTTCACGACATCATGATTTTTAAGTCTTCGGAAGGGGTCTAAACTATAGTGCTTTAGAAAGATTCCTGTTGTTGGATTGCATAGAAGTAATGCATATTATAGTTGGATAATAAGCTCAACAAAGATGTTTGTTGCGTAGTATATTGTTGTCACTGCGAGTGAGAAGTTAGGTAAGCATATTACTTTTTTGGGTGATAAACTTGAGACTTGAAAGTTTTAAGAATCTGACTAGCATTTTGGGTGGAAGGCTAGAGAAAATAAGGTCCTTATTCGATTGAGGCGGCATGCTAGAAGTTGTATAGTTTACAACCACTTTCCTACCAGAGGACTTAGCTCAGCTAGTGAACTAATTATCAACCGATCACTTTTGATATTATGATGGTTCACCACCATCCATCAAGTGTGTTATTGACTTGAGTTAAATCCTACAATCAGTGAGTTCAACTCAGAGAAGAGCTACAACACTTCTAAGGTGGAGATTATTGTTATGAGTGGGATTATAGTGGAAAGAAGATTCACAATGGAAATAATGTTTATTATTCTGAGGAAGCATGCAGTAGACTAACACTCCCCCTTTTATGTTTTCTTCTTTGGTTCAAAACATGTGAAAATGATCTTGATTGGGGACTTAAGTTTGCAGCAATGTTTTGAAAAACAAAAGCACAAGGAAGTTATACCTGAAGTTGTGAGGTGAATGCATTTTGAGGATAGATCTTCTAAGTGTATTGAATTGATAAATGTGATCTATAAGTACATAATTGATTGGAAATAGAAGGGGAAAGACTAGATGTTGTGGTTGACTAGAATATCATATATGAACACCACTTATTTGAAAAAAAGAAGAAGAAAGAATACCATATACGAGCACCACAGGAGTTATCAGCGGAGAATCTACTCTAAAAAGAGAACGAGGGAGAGGTAGGGACTTGAAGATCTTGGGCTTTATCAATGAGTTTGTTCATACCTCTAAATATAATTAAGCTAGACAAACCAAATGAGCTTTAGGTCTGTACTAAAAAGTGGGGGCTTAAGATGTCATGTAATTCATCAATAAAAATATGAAGAGGCACCAAACAGTAAATAATAAGTGCCAAAAGGTAAAATTGTAAAAGGTGAATTTCTCACCCTAAAACCACAAATAAGGAATACATCGTATGAAAAAAAGCATGACTATAAGCAGAAAATGTCCTCATTGATGCTTAACTAGTGTTGAGTTTGGATTTGACTATGACTTGGATCTCAAGATTGGATGTCCATGTTGTTGACCTTACCTAGTGTCTCAACTAGAAGGCTGTCCAAGTCCTTTTCAAACTCGGATAGCTATATTTTTATAATAGTGATAAATCAAGTACTTATTCTGTTTCAATTTATGTGTCTCACTTTCCTTTTTAGTTTGTCTAAAAAAGAATGCCACTTTCTATGTTTAGTAGGTCCGGCATTTGACTAGCACTAAGTTTAAGAATTTAAGTAAGACTTTTGAAAACTTATGATCTAAAACAAGCCATTAACTTTGTATGACTATAAATCAACTTATTAAGGTAAAATAGAAAAATTAAAGTTAAAACTATTTCTAAATAACTGTAGTGTCTAGTTCAACTTGCGTGCACCACGACTAATTCCTTGGGGTAATTGCTACCTTTCACCAACACAAGTACCAGGTAACTCCGTCCATCAAGGTTTGAATATCACAATTTGAATCTTGTGGGCCTAAACTAAAGATGTGTATAATATACCAAAATGTCCTTTGAATGTTGTTTGGGATATGGAAATTAAAGAGTTATTGAACTAATTATAGAAAGTGGTATTCTTTTTAAAACATACTTAAAGGGAAGTAAGACGAATTAATTGAAACAGAGGATTATATTTTCCTCTCTGTCACAGTGTTCATGGTCCTCTTCCTCTTGCTCTCTTGGTCTGTCATGGAGTGACCAACAGTCATCATCTGCATAGTCTCTTGCTTTACTCTTTCGTATTATTGCTTCATTCACAATTAGACTTTCCCATTGTTTAGATAGCACTATTTTTTCTGTTCATACTTATGACTCATTGCTCTCTCATCTCACTTTTTCATAGTTACCAACAGTGACTTTATAACTATTTCTGCTCACTCAAGCATCATCTTCCACCATTTCCTTAACTTTCCGGTGATAGAGGAATTCAATTTTTTCCTGTTGGTAGAGCAGCAATAACAGTCTGAAGTATCTGCAAATATACAGCAATTTAATAAAAAAAACAACCAGAGGAAACTCATTTTTTGGCTTCAGTTTTAACTTTTAATTAATCTGTCTTGTCATACTGTTCTGAATCTTTTTGGGAGTGGTTGGAATAGGCATTTGCCACTAGATCATTTAATCCTTAGTCGTTTTTTGTTCAAGTTGGATTTGATATCTTGAGTTTGAAAAACTAATTTCACATAGAGATTGAAAGTAAGAAAACTAAATGCTGGACTGAGCTATTTTTATTTGGTAGCACACCAGACTCAAATATTTTCTTTAACTCAAACAGTCAGCATTTCAAACTGCTCGTGGCTGGTCCATTGTCATAATGGTTCTTCTAATGTGTCTAGAGATTGAGGAGTTTACCTGGCAATATTACAAAATTTTGTTGAGTGTTGACTTTTCCTGAACTTGGAGGATTTATATAATTACACCAATGTTGAATTTCATTGTCCTCTTCTTTCACTAACAGGCACTCTTTTTTGGCAAACAGGCTATTTAGCTAACAAGTTTTTGTTTGCTTTAGCAGGCTTATAATTTGTGTCCCTTGAGGCATGATCTTGGCATTGACACATCTCTTTCACAGGGCTCCCTTCTTTTAAAATGCTTCAATCTCTCTATAAATGTCAAAGAAACTTGTGTACAAAGATCAGGACAACCAGCCTTTTCGTGCAGTTTGTGTCAACTAGCTGTGGCAGCAACATCCCAACTGATGAGAGCACACTCATTAATTTGTTTCACAGAAAGTCACATGGTTTATCAAAAGAAAACATCATTAGTGAAGCAGAACCACTCCAATTAGATACAGCTCAATGTTCAAAAGTTTCAACTTTTATTGAGTTCTTCCAAAACCATGGGTTTTCTGCAACCCAAACGAAGAAACTAGTTAGACTACGCCCTAAATTACTAGTATCGAAGGTGGACAAAACCTTAAAGCCCAAGTTCAAGTTTTTGCAATCAATTGGCTTTACTGAAGATGAACGCAATAAGATTATCTGTGGTAACCCCAACATACTCATGAGTAGCATAGAGAAACAACTGACTCCATGCTTTGATTCCCTAAAGATGTTCATGGGTAGTGAAATGCGAGCAATGGCTGCCATCAAACGAAGTCCGCAGATCTTTAATTATAAGATCTCTAGTGGTTTGAAGCAGACTCTACAGGTATTGCACCAACTTGGTATTCCTGATTCTCAAGTTCCAGAGTTTATTTCAAAAGTTCCCATTATCTTGACTATAAATCCCAAAAAGATGAATAAGGTTGGCTTGAGACTTAAGGAATTGGGGTTTGATGTTACTTCTCCAGCATTTAGGGCAGCTTTTACCGCAATGTCTGTACTTAATGATTCCAAAATGGAAAGGAAACTGGAAAACTACCGAAGTATGGGCTTTTCAGATGGCGAGATCCTTAATATTTTCAGATTGCAGCCAACGTGCATGTTTTATTCTGAGGATAATATCAGGGCAATTGTGGCATTCTATGTTAATAAACTCCATTTGTGCCTATCACACTTGTCACAAAGACCATCCTTTCTATTGCGTAGCCTGAAGAAGAGGGTTATTCCTAGGTGTTCTGTCATGCAAGTTTTGTGGTCAAGAGGCGTTATTTCAAAAGTTGGCAAACTATCCTCAATTCTAATGATCAGTGAAAAGGACTTCTTACGGAAGTGTGTTACTAAATATGAAGCACAAGTTCCTGAACTGCTAGCTGCCTACCGTGGTGAACTTGTGTTCAACGACTACACTTTTCATTTGAGTGAAATTCATCAGATTTCAATGTCAAAGCGATCATCTTCTGAAGCTAGGTAGCTTAGTATTTGCACCATGTGTATCTTTCACTGTATGTTTTTGCACCATTTACTGTCACATTCTTGTTTTCGAAATTGTTTCCCATATTTAAGTTTGAAATACTGCTGTTTAGAGGCTATGAATAGTTAACCTGTTCATAGAGGTACTACAATTCTTTATTGGTAAGCTTACGAGGGAAATGAATTTTCTGCAACTGCAACTGCATTTTTTTACAATGAACATCAAAATTTCAGGGCAAAACTAGAAAACATTATGCCAGTAAAAAGTAGAAATGTAACTGGTAGTGAGTTATATCAGATATTCCTACATCCATAGGTGATGAGTTATTTCATCTTTTTTTTAAAAAAAAAAAAATATATATAATAGGCAATCCTCGCTACTTTTGCTAAGCTTTTGAGATTGAGTTAAATCCAAAATTCATTTTTTATGTATAGTGCAATTATTTGGGGAACGTAATTCAGATGAACCCTTTGCAATTCTGTGTGATGGATTATTTGATCACTTGGTGTGGTTAAATATGCATATCATTTGTTTGAGAGTATAATGGTCAAGGGCCTCCTGTTCCAAAAAGAAGTATGTGCTTATCTCCTGTTTGGTCTATTGGGTTTCATCAGCAGCAACGTTGGGTGTTTTTACTTTCATGGATTACGGAGGATTTCGCTAAGTCGGCAAGTGGATATTGCTGTTACCTGTGCTATGCTCTGTGGTACTATTATTCTGGATGCAATAGCTGTGCTGATTATGATTTTTTTTTTGTCATACTTAGTCGTTGCATCATTAAAGTTTGCTTAAAAACAGTAACATCCTAACAATTGGAAAAGGTGAACATTGAACCATTTGTAACAGTCGAGCCAAAAACCAAAAGAAGGATGATGTTTACCACGTCAACTTCATCAGAAAACTAAAACATGTTAACATTGTTGGATTACAGTCTACATCTTCATATTTCCTTGCAAGTTTTGCATGTTCCAACAAACTGTAAAAGACAAATGAAAAAGACGAGTTCTATTTTGTAAACAAATTTAAGAACTTGAGGCATCATTTTGACAGCACACAAACAAAATTTATATGAGCATATCCACTCACATGCTCAAGTTCCAAGATACTACTACAATGTAAGATCCTGAATTAAGGAGAGAATATGGGAGGGACTTGTCAACAGTATAAGTAACAAGACAGATCTATCAGCTTAGCAAGATGGCTACCACCTGCAATCAAACATTCTTCCTCCTGATCTTTCCCTTGCCATGATTCTTCTTCTTAGCTATTTTAAGCTTCTTTTTCATCTTCTTTCCAAGAGGTTTTAAAGATTTTGAACTTTGATTGCCATCAGCTATCTCCACATCTGGAAATCAAAACAATGACAAGATAACATATTGAGGGGAGGCTAAAAATCAGGTGCGCAAGTTTCAGCAGCAACAGCAGATACAGAACACTGGAGTAGAATGAGCAGTTAAATCTTACTCACATGTATTAATCTTTCCACAAGAAATAAATAAGAACTTATAATATTAGGAAGCTAATTGTTGGGGGACTGTTTCTAGGTTCCAAAAGAAAAAGGCATGATATGGAGTTCCCCACATGTCTTGATTGTGCACACTGATGATGTACAAGCTAAGCTTGTGAAACTAATGTATTCAATGAACTCTAGTAACGAGATATCTTCCTTTCGTGGCAATATGCTTCAGATAATTCATATAGCTCCTTTTTCTTTCATATCACTACTGGAATCACTGGAAATACAGACTGAGACAAAGTGGTTGATGCTGATAATTGACAGTTAATAGTGTTAACCGGCTAAACCATTAATCTCAAATCTCTTAAATTGGTCTCATCTGGAGTATCTTAAGAACTAGCCAAAATTCACTAGCTAAAAAGTGAAAGAGGAAGAGTTATTTTATGTATCATAATATCAGCTTTCAAAAGTTGACAAAAACGGCTCAATCCCAATTAGTTAGATTGCTTGCATGCATTATTCATGCTGCTTCATTTTTTAAACATTTTTTTATAATGGCGGTGCTTAGGCCAACTCGTGCGCTCCTCAACTATGCATGTTGCTTTTTATGTCAACAATTTAGGACCTTAAGAACCTAAGGTTCATTCTCATATCACATAAGCGGTCTTAAAAGTAAAACTGTCTTGAGGAATTTGACAGCACTTTGGCAGATATTTTCCAATCATCTACTCACTCCGATAACACATCTTCATTTCAACCATCTTATCTTGACTCGATATGTTACATTCTTCCTCTATCATACCATACTCCTAGGAAATCAACCCAAGATATATGAATTGTTCGCATTTAGGCACTGCAATCCCGTCTCATCTAACATTAAACTTCATATTATTGCTTGTACTTATTCTAAAACCTTTACTCTCTACGAGTTTTCTCTATCATAGAATAGCACAAGTGTTGATATGATCTTTTATTATAAGAATAGGAATTCATATGATTGTGCTGCAACTAAAAAACGAGTTCATATGATTGTTCAGTCAATAATCCTAGAAAAGCTAGCAAGCATGCCCAAGCATCTAACTGAAACTATCATTGAGTATCCTGGTCTGCTACAACATACCTTCAAATAAATATGAATCTCCTATAGCCATATTCATGATATCATATCTTCAAAAACATATGAAGTTCCCATAGCCATACTCAATACACACTAACTCATACTATGAGTTGTTTATCCAGAAGCTCGAACAAATATTTATACAAAAGCCTAATTATTTCAAAGACACACACTTCTGTTTTCCACCTTTCCCACAGCATACCAATCCTTCCTATCAACATCTCATACCCCACAAATACACGTGAATATAAATAACATATCATACTCCAAAAATACACAGGAAATAAATGGTAACAGCAGAAGAAAAAATTGAAACCATAAAAAAATTAATTCCAAACTAGAATCAGCCAAAGCAACAAAATTTTTGCCTTTTAGCAAATATGATATCATATTTATTCCAAATCAAGTAAAAAGAGAATCGAGGAGAAAAATAAATAAAAGTAAAACATGCATACCCATTTTAGTATCGTCATTAGAAGTAGAGGCAGAAGTATCCATGGTAGTGCGGCTGAAGGGAGACTTAACAATAAGCTTAGGTGCAGCAAGGGCAGCTTCTTGGGCAGCCAATTTAGCAGCTTCTTTCTTAAGAACAGTGGGTTCTGTAGAAACTATATCCCTCCTTATAGCTCTCAGCCTCTTTTCCCTCTTTGATCTCATTGACTTCGCCATTTTCTTCGCAAGTAGATATCTCTGCGAACTCTGTTTTTTCGAGCTCTGGTTGCTCTGTTCACAGATTTTTGTTTAGGGTTTTGAAAGAGGCAACAACGGCGCAAGTTATAAAAGCCCAACCACTAGAAATTAGAATGCTTAAATTACGTTTTCACCCAAAAACAATTCTTTATTTGCACTTTGTGCGTTTCGTATGGTGGAAAAAATATAGGAAAAATTATATGAAATAACAAATTATTAATTCAAATTAATGTTATAGCTATAGTTTCTTTTATTTGTAATTCACAGCAAATATTTCATGTTTTTTGCCATTCTATTTGTAGACCGAAATATAAAAATACAGGACCCATTTGTATGCCGAAATATACAAATGCAGGACTCATTTGTATATCGAAATATACAAATGCATGACCCATTTGTATACCAAAATATACAAATGCAGGATCCATTTATATACCGAAATATACAAATGCAAGACCCATTTGTATACCAAAATAATACAAATACAGGACCCATTTATATACCAAAATATACAAATAGATCCAGATACATATTTTTTATGTATATATATATATATACCAAAATATACAGATTACCATAACAAACATTATGTTTGTTATGGAGCGCAATTATACAAACTATAGTTATAACATACAAATATAATTTTTATGTTTGTTAAACTTAAAATTTACTCAAAAATATATTGGGTCATGCAAGGGGAGTATTAGAGCATAAATAGTATAGAAAAAGGCATAGATTCCATCTTAAACTTATTTCAAAAAGTCAGTTATACACTTAAATTATTTTGACAATCTATTACACACGTTTACTATTTAAAAGTGAATTTATTTACCCCTTAAATTGATGTGGCAAAATAATTCTTTTTTAAAATAAAAATAGGCGCGTCAACTTTACTAAAGTAGAAAAAAAATCAAGATTCAATTGGACTCCACCCCACTCTTCACAACCCACCCTCTTCTTCTTCAACCCTACCATCTTGATGAAGCACATTTTTCTCCTCTTTCTTTTAAGTAAAAATCTCTCATTCTTCCTACTTCAGCTTCTTCTCAGCTTGCTTAGCAAATTACTTATCGTCAATCTAAGTTTTATGGGTTTTGATATGTGTTTGCTAACAAAAGATTACTTAATATCATCGGCGGGATAAAATCTTGGAGGTTTCTTAGTCGCTGCAGCTATAACAGACTTTTTTGAGAGAAACTAAAGAATTTTCCACTCCGTAAATCACCTCCATGTTTCGATTAGTATTCTTGGCGGTAATTGTTAAAATTTCATCTTATTGTAATTTTACTATGAAGAAAATATAATTATTAGAGAATTTTAATAATTAATTAGAGATTAATTAGTGTAAAATATAGTTAACAAAAGAAAAGTTAATTAAAAATAAAAAAGAATATATTTTTTTAAATTTCTGAATAAATTCACGAGGAAAATTTATGCCTTTTCCCAAATAGTATTGACAATTTTATTTTATTTTGGTTTGGAGGGCATTTTCTGTAATTATTTAGAGGACATAATTGTGTAACTTGTAAGTCGATTCAATATTAAGCTAAAAAAAGCTATAAAAAAAGTTCTATTGGGGATTGAACCCTAGTCATTAGGGTGAATCTGTAAGCTTATACCAGTAGTACAAAGCACCATTTCATACTTTTTATGAGGGCACTAATAAATATATTTAGTTTCTGTTAGTTTCTCAAGATAGATAGATATACATGATTTTGTCGGAAGTTAACGGGTGCACGTGCACCCCACAATTACACCGCCTTTGCTTTTATGTAGAGGGATAAAAAATATCTCTCTATTTTCATTTATCTCACTTGAAAATTGTTTAATATTAATATTTGATTGGTATTCCCTAAATGTCAAGACCAAAATAGCATACTTCGTGAAAATTTACATGAATGACCCATTTTTCATAGGAAAAACTATTTAATTATACAAACATTCCTATCATAATTACTAACTCTCATGTAGTTTGAAAAAAATTATATTTTACCTGACTAATTAATAATTTAATATCAAATTTCAAGTTAAATACACTTAGATACATATATTTTTTCTATCAGATAAACTAAAATAGAGAGAGAGGCGAGTGAGAACAAAAGGGAGGCAAATGAGATTTATCTATGTATCTAAGATATAGGTGAATCACAGTAGATGTATTTGGTGTGATTCGGATGTATCTTGAATACCAATTATGTGAGTGAGATATGAAAGTGACAAACGAGATAGGAGGAGGCGAGGAAGGCGAACGAGAGTTGTATATGTCTCCATATACATGCGAAATCAACTTGAATACAATGTATCTAGAACAAATTACACCCAAATTTGACTACATGTATATCGAGACACGTGTATATTAATACACCAAAAATCTGATAAGATTCATAATTTTGTGAGCAACTTTCGCATATAGCAAACACAAAATTCATATTTGTATGCTATAGCAAAGTTTGCATAATTGCACTCCATAACAAACATAAATATGTATATTTCGCTATACATATACAAAAGAAAGCAGTTGTATAATATGCTTTGGTATACATATACAAAAAGATCAATTGTATAAAGTGAGAGAGGCGAGTGAGCGAACGAAATCTGGGAGAGTGGCGAGCGAGATCTGGGAGAGGGGAGAGAGGGTAACGAAAATATATGTATATATACAATTTTCATGCATTTTATATATTTGCGTTTTTGTATAAAGTGAGAGAGACGAGTGAGAGAGCGAGATCTGGGAGAGTGGCGAGCGAGATCTGGGAGAGGGGAACGAAAATATATGTATATATACAATTTTCTCTCGCTTTATACAAATACAAACGTATTATATACAATTTGAATTTTTTGTATAAAGTGAGAGAGGCGAGTGAGAGAGCGAGATCTGGGAGAGGGGAGAGAGGGGAACGAAAATATATGTATATATACAATTTTCACGCATTTTATACATTTACATTTTTGTATAAAGTGAGAGTGGCGAGTGAGAGAGCGAGATCTGTGAGAGTGGCGAGCGAGATCTGGGAGAGGAAAACGAAAATATATGTATATATACAATTTTATATCGCTTTATACAAACACAAACGTATTATATACAATTTGAGTTTTTTGTATAAAGTGAGAGAGGGGAGTGAGAGAGCGAGATCTGGGAGAGGGGGATGAAAATATATGTATACATACAATTTTCTCTTGCTTTATACAAACACAAACGCACTTTATACACTTGCGTTTATATAAAAAATGAGAGAGGAGAGGGAGAGAACGAGAGTGGCGAGTGAGATTCACAAGTAGAAAGGTGAAATAACAACAATTTGCTATGGGGTAAAATTAAATCAAATTATATTTATACCATTTAATTTGAATTAATAATTTGCTATTATATATAATTTTCTCTAATTTTATAAACTAACGTGCATCTAAGTAATTAACTCCTAAACTAGTTATATTTCGATAAGTTATCCTTTTTTTCTTATGCTATAAAGGCCCAAAACATCTGTTATGTCTCACATGGGCCTACAAGATCTGGTTAGCCTATTTTCACTTTATCAGCCCAGCCCATTTTTTATCCGCTCTCCTCTCAGTGATGATAGTTCAACAGATTCAGTCAGTCGTTGATCTGCGCTAGGGTTGCTTCCAGTTTGAACCATCCAATATGCTAACATTTTCTTGATCTTCAATCTCTCTTTTCAATTTCTCTAGCTCAATTTTTGACTATAGAACAAGAAAAAGTGCATAATTTTGGAAAGACAAGAAAAGAAAACTAGATGATGGCTGGAAATGCTTTAGTCCATGTATCAACAAATTCTACTGTGTTTCCCATCATACCCAGTAGAAGAAATGTGTTGGGTGGTCGTTTTCTGTGTATAAAATCACCAATCAGGCCTAAAAATCAAACCTTTAGTGTGAAAGCAATGTCTGCAAATACGGGTCATAGTCAAGAACAAGAGCAACAACCCGGGTCTTCTTCCGACCAGAAAGGTCCGCTTTCTGTTATTTTAGATGTTCCCAGGAATATATGGAAGCGAACCATGCGTCCATTGAGTGATTTTGGGTTTGGAAAAAGGAGCATCTGGGAAGGTGGGGTTGGGTTGTTTATCGTTTCGGGTACGGTGTTGTTGGCACTCAGCTTGGCTTGGTTGAGAGGGTTTCAGCTGCGGTCTAGGTTTAGGAAGTATTTAGCTGTGCTTGAGTTTGAGCAAGCTTGTGGTATTTGCACTGGCACACCTGTTAGAATCAGAGGAGTAAGTATTGGCAATGTGATTCGAGTCAATCCTTCTTTGAGAAATGTTGAAGCTGTTGTTGAGGTGAGCAACATGTATATTTGCCGAACACATTTACTGTTTTATATATACTTCTTTTGAAGTAATAAGTAGTTGTTCCATAGTTGCTTGTGTATGTTTTGATCTTAAGCATTGATTACGTGTTTATAGGTTGAAGATGATAAGATAATTATTCCTCGAAACTCATTAGTTGAGGTGAACCAATCTGGTCTTATCATGGAAACCATGATTGATATCACACCTCGAGATCCAATCCCAGTACCTTCTGCAGGGCCCCTGGATCCGGATTGTGTTAAGGAGGGTCTGATAATTTGCGACAGGCAAAAGATAAAAGGACAACAAGGGGTTAGTTTAGATGCATTGGTTGGAATATTCACACGTCTTGGCCGTGAAGCAGAAGAAATTGGTTTGTCGAACACCTATGCTTTGGCTGAGAGAGCTCTAAATGTTATTGAGGAGGCACGACCGCTGCTTACAAAGGTCTGATGCACTTTACATTTATTCACCTCCCATTTTTTTTCTCTTTGCATGGATGATGTTAATTTCAAGGAGTAAAGAAGAAGGACATCTGACGAACAGACTGAATTTAACTTCTGTACTTTTAGCTTATAATATAGTTATGGAATGATTTAACTTATTGAAATTATGCTCTTCTCAATTTATAATTCATAATATCCTTTATAATAAGAAATTCATTATTTTTGCTTTGAAGACCAAGTGTCATGTGTGGGAACATTTTAAAAAGTGCTGCTATCTTAAGCTGAGGTTAAATCACACATTTCAACCTTGTTCTTTCCACCAAAGCAATATGTACTACACGTCTACACCCTATAAAAGTGTAGCGTGTGATGTATGGGTTGTACTAGAATGTTGTGGACTTCAATCCTCTTTGACAGCATCTGTATAAAGAGCATTGGTGTAAATATTTCACTGTGATGAAATTTGTAAGTTGGATAACACTTAATTTTGGAGAACTCTAGGTTAAAAGAGCTTGTGAAGTAATGTGTGTCTGGAAGTGCAGAGGTTGACTACTGAGGTCATTAGCTTGGGCAAAGCCCAAATTATATTATACCCCAAATATCTGGCCTAGCAGAGGAGAAATGCAAATGGATTGTCATACAAGATCTGCTTGATTGCATTGCAATTCATTTTTATGAAGGATTATTTCTGAGATGTGCATGAAAAACTGAATTGAGTTAGAATATCTTGTTTTGAACACAGTGAAACTATTAAACAAGTGCTTCATAATACGAGATCAGTTTATTTGACTATTATTAGTTCTAGTATGTGTATCTGTTCGAGAATTCTGTCAAAAACTAACATTGTGTACTTCATGCAACCATCTCTATTAACAGAAAAATGCTCTCGTCTTGACAAAATCTAGTCTAACTCAGTTTGGACTTATTTATGTTCAACACTACTATGTCATGTAGTGCATATTCCAAGTAATATGTCGAAAGCAAGTGCACAACTATTATTCATTTGTCAGATGTTAGGTGGTAAGTGTATAACTGTGAGTAGTAAGTACTGCTGCAATATGTGTTTCTATACCACATTCATCAGTATCAAGCTATAGGACCATTTATAGAGGGGGAGGGGAGATCTGAAACAGTAGAATGTCCGGCATATGGTTGCACTCATCCTATTATGCTGTTTGTGCAATTTATGTGTTCCTTGCAGGTGTTTAGTATATTCTCATGTATGAACATTGTACCTTTGATGTAGTGACACCTCAGATTAAAGCCATGGCTGAGGATATCCAACCTATGCTAGCTGATGTTCGTGATAGTGGCTTACTGAAGGAAGTTGAGAGTTTAACACGGAGTCTGGCACTAACATCTGAAGATATAAGGTGAATCAGTAACTCATGGTAGCTTCTTTTCTTGAGAATCCTATTTTCAACTGCTTAACCAGCATTTTGAAGATCCTTTTGCAATTCTACTGCAAAACTCAATAAATATATATTTACTGACCATGTATAAGAAGAGTTTTGTGCTTTGAAATGCTTGTTCTGTCACTTTGTCTCTCCTTTTCTCCACTTGCATATCTCTCTCCACCAGTGTTACATGTTTATTTAATAGGTATTATAGAATTGCCACATGTGAACGTATCTAAGAATCTGCCCCAATATCTTAAGGCAAGGGTGAAGTAGTCCTAGACCTTTATAAACCTTTATAAGATGTACTTGGTACTTGTTACTTTGGCTGAGAATAGAACTGAGTGATACAAATTAAGTTTTGCTCATGCTGCTTGTGAGTTACATATTTGGAGTGAGACTAATTATGTAAAATGTTCAAATAAGCAGTTAACAAGTTCAACGAAAAGGCAGATCTTACACTACCCACTGCTTTGCTTCACAAACATTGCATGTTTTTGTATATTATTAAGAATTTTAGATTGCCACATATTGAACCCATGCTTGTACCCACGTCCTAGACCATACTCTACTTAGGACACAGTTGTGGATGTCTTCCTGGTTGAATAAACATGATTTGAAAAGCGCTAAACATTTCTAATTTCCTCGTAACAACAGTGAGTTCCTTTTATTGACATCAAAAGATTTTAACTCTTCTAGGTGATCCCCAAGTTATGCATCTACTTTGAGGTTGCTTCTGTTACTGTTTGCTTTAGGCATGGAAAAACCATATTATCTGCTTACGGTGTTCTATGAACTAAATTGCAGGAGAGTGCACTCCACGGTCATGACTCCTGAGAACACTGAATTGATACGAAAGTCCATATATACGCTGGTCTTCACTTTGAAGAATGTTGAGGTAATTTCCCGCGTGGTAAATAGTCATTCTAACATGTCAATCACTTTCATGCTTTGTGATTCATCATTTGTCAAATTGTGCAGAGCATTAGCTCCGACATTTTGGGATTCACTGGCGATGAAGCTACTAGGCGTAATTTGAAAATGCTTATCAAATCGCTAAGCAGGCTATTGTAAAGTTGATTAATCTCTTCTACTAGCCTGAGAGGTTCCAAAGGACCAAGAGAGGTTGTTCTGTTTGGCATTGAGAAGAGTCCTTAGGCTATGGATTACATAAGGTTTATGTCTTGTTTCTGCTAATCCAATAGGATTTTAAGGTGTGAAAGCTTCCATTTTCACCTTTGTTCTGTGATAGAAATTGCAATATAAATGTCATTAAAAGATTGTTTCACTAATATGAATTTTGATTCTTTGGTCACTTTTTCTTTCAGTTTCCTAATATCATTACTTGTTTCAGCTGATTTAACACCATTGTATTATTTAATTAATTAAAGCCTGGTGAAAATTTCTATATGTGGATTTTGAAGTTAATTGCTAGTCATTAATCTAATCAGCAGTGTCACTCATTTTATGAGGTGTTACTATTTAGGGTGACTTTGGTAGAAAGGAAATTTATCTGTTTTCTTGAAAATTTAGTGATTTTTTCCCCTTAACGTTTGGTAAGTAAGCAAAAATTTGTTATCTCAAAAAGTTTGTGTATGTAATCTATTGGAGGGGTGAGGAGGAAATAATAAATTTAGAGTGCCACTTATGAAAATTTAATTTTTCTATTTTCATTTTAGAGAAATTATTTTTCTTATTTTATAGGAAGTTTTTTTTTTCTAGCGAATTTTTTTTTCAAAGCTTTGATCAATTAAACTCTTTTTTATAGATTTTTTATTTAGTATTTAAACTTAATATAAATATAAATACTATTTTAGAAAAATCTATGCTCCCATATATTATTCCTATGCATCATGTCTTATATTGTAATATTGATAGATCTCACATAGGAATATCAATAATTCAGTTTACCGTGCGGGCACTCAACTCACACATGAGAGAAATACATTTACTCGCACCCGATATGTGCTGTGCTTATAATAAATAATTAAATGATAAGAAATTAAGAAGATGATGTATAATTAACTTTGATGAATTATTAATTTCTTATCGATTTTCATTCTTTCAATCATAACAAAAAAAATTAACCGATCAAAGATCGAATTCCTTGTCATATTTTATTCAAATCATAGATCAAAGTAAAAAAAAAAAACAAAAAACAGGATTTTTTTTCATGGATCCTTATTCCTAGTCATGTAAAAATTTCCTAGCATTGCTGATAGATTCTTGTTTTTCACATGTGCAATATCCACCCAAACATATTCCAGTGCCTCTACTAATGGGGACACTGCAGTAAACTACACAATCCTGATTAGTCTTACATGCTGGTCCAAAAGCATCCACACTTTGCAAACCTATAAAACATACAAAAAAAATTAAGTTAACATTCATAGATAACGATAAAATAAGGACAGTTCAATGCACAAAACATCAGTATTATAAGAGATATATATATACCAATTGAGAGAAGAATCACAAACACCAAGGAGAACAAAGTGTATGATGCTTTGCTCATTGCCATGTCTTAATTAGAGTGTATTAGTGATTAATTATGAAGGGAAACTCTAATTTGATTTGTACAAAACATTGCAACCCCTATTGAGATATATATAGTGTAAACAAGGTGATTGATATCTCTATAATTGGTCAAAACATGGAAAATAAGTTAATAAGAGGTAAATTCTATCTGGATTAACTAACCAAGAAAAAAAGGGAAGGAAAATTAAAAGCTTAAGGCATGAAATTAATTTTGTCATAGAACTTACTGAATAAAGACACTATAGAATAGATTTACTTAACTTACTGTGGGAAATAACTTATTAAATGTTTATTTAATAGTGGATTTACATAATTTAATTTGACTGTATTTACTTGGAAAAAAATTCAAACATAAATTGTAATATTTTTTTTTAGTGCAAGGTGCAATAGCAAACTGCAAAAGAAAGTGCTTGCTAGACTTTTTTTTAATGACCTTACTGCTAAACGATTACTGAATTATTTAAAATATGTGAATGAAATTTTGTGATCACGTGGGACCCATTATTTATTTCTTCATTTCAAACTTGATTTCAATATTTAAGTGGTGCAGTAAATCGACAATTATAGTTTGTTCAATTTCAAGTTTAGAATAGAGAATCATGATTTTTTAAAATTAATTTGATATAATTCGATATTTTTAAATTTGATTTCAATATTTAGCGATATGGTAAATCGGTAATTATTACTTTTTCCAATATCAATTTTTCAACTTCTATATATTCATAGAATAGAAAATTGTGGCTTTTAAAAATTAATTCGATATAGTTTGATATTTTTAAGTTTGATTTCAATATAGCATTGTGATAAATTGATAATTACAATTTGTTCAATTTCAACTTATATATACTCAGAAGATAGAGAATTATATCATACAAGCTAACATCTTTCACGTAGAAATGTATATTCAATAGAAAGTAGAAGTAACTTCCTTTGTTAATCAATTACACACAAAAGATATCAAATCAAGATAAAAAGACTTCTATAAATTGAGATACAAAATATTATTAGTTACATCTAAAAGATACTATATAAATTGAAATTAAAAAATATATCAAATATTACAAGGCTTATTGTATCATTATTGTTGACACCCAATTTCGTCCCTTCACGATTTGATTAATTTTTAAGCTTCTTAAATTTCAAACAATTGGAAATAATTGTTTTTGAAAAATCCAAAAAATGTTTTCAGGCTTGTTTTGGTTTTTAGAAGAAATTATATATTTCTATATTTATATACATATAAGTTTTGTGTACGACTTTGAGGTTTTATAAATATTTTAAAAATTCGTTTAACTTAATACTTATCTTATTTTTCTTTAAACTAATTAAAATTTCAACTAGTGTTGCAATTAGTCTTATTTTTGATAATTAGTTAATTATTTCACGTTTGTAAAATCAAGAAGCTTATTAATCGATTAGATACATAATTTATTTCATTCCAAATATTATCATCTTATTATTTTCAAGACTCAGGGGACCTATTTCCTTTGAATAAAAGAGAAGACCCAATTACCTCATGCCCGGCCCATTTCCCCTTTAAACCCATACTCTTCTCTCTTCATCACCAACGCACAACTCCAACCACGCTCAAAACATGAACAGCAAAAACGACCTCAATTTACTCTTCGTACATTGCTGTGTGCAAGGCACGAGCTCCAGGTCTACCCGAATCTTCCAGGAAACAAAGGGTAATATTCATTCCAATTTCCTTTTTTCTTTATTCAATTTCCATTCGAAAATGGTACGATTCCAGCTCACCCGAGCCTTATCCACTCAGGATTTTGAATTTTTCGGGGTTTCCACATCGAAAATTGAGAGCACCCCGGAAAGGTTTTGGGAGCTTTTAGTTCGTAGTTTAAGATTTTATCTCCTCTCGACTGTCCCAGTCACATTTTGGTGGTGAGGTTCGTTGCTTCCAAAACTCGAGTTCCAGTCGCTGCCCAGAACCAGCTAACCTTCGTGTCATCTTATTATTTTCGCTTAATTTCTGTTATGTAGAATTTTGTTTGGTCGTTAGTTGCTTTAGTTTAGAAATTATTCCCCTTGTCTCAATTTAATTACATCCAGTAGCTTAAATTTGATGGTCTCTTTTTTGCTTTGATCAGTAAAATGATTATCTAGAGTTTTAATTTGTTCTTTCTTTGGTCATCGTTAATCTTCTTATGGTCCTTTGAATATCGAAACTTTTTATTCTATTCGGTTCATCTTCTTGCTGCCCCATCAGATTGTGTTCATAAAATTTGCTAAGCTTTCTCCTAATATGTGTATGACCCTCTTAGCTAGTTATCCTCTTCCGTTCATAGTTTGTTTAAGTTCCCTTTTCCTATGTGTTTGAGTTTCAACTGTTGTCGGACTGCCGTGGTCCAAAATGGTTCATGCTTGGTATGTTCTTGAGCTTAGTCGTCTAGATGTTCTTAATCGTGTATTAGTTATCAGGTTGAGATTTAATCAGTTTAATAGTATAAATTTCATGTACCTTGCTTAAAGTATAGTTGTTACTTGGGTTAAAAAGTGAAAAATGCTTGGTTTTTTTCTTATTTATCTTTCCAATTTTGAATTCTTAAACTATGATTATGTACTTCCTTATAGCTTGACTTGGTTTTCTTATTTACGAGTTCAGATTGGGGGTGTGTCGTGAATCTATAGATTTACATAAGTTTCATGCTCGTATAAGGTTTTGTTCCTCTATGTTCAACATGGCATTTTTAAAATCTAGGTCCAACTTTTGGATAGCCAATTAGGTTCTTTGTTTAGCTTAATCTTGAAAGTCATAATCTGATTGTTTGCTATGTTTGCTGCTTACTATTTGGCCTTAGTCCTTGTTGTTTACTCTTTAGCTTTAATTTGATTACTTTTGAGCAAATTTCAGCTTGTGTAGTAAAATTCTCCTTTGAGTTTTAAGTTTTGGCCTATATTATTTGGTTGTCTGCACTCTTATCAAGCCCAACATATGTGCCTATTACTGTTTTAGTATTTCGATAGCTTGCAAATATGTGATTGATTCAATGCTTAATGGTCAAGCTTGTTGGAGTCTTTGGATTTTAAAATTCCTTCTTTTAAATATATGTATGTCCTCCTAGTTTAAGATATAGGATGCATTTGCTTGATATGAAGATTGCATTTTAGATTGGATTAGTAGCTTCGATCATCTGGGTTCAAATTAGATTTATTGTTGTGATCTGGTTATTGTCTCTCTTAAATACTTTCCATTTCTTTGAAATGTTGGAATTTGTTAAATTTTCCCAGTAACTCATGCTGGATGAACTCACGTTTCAAATTTAGTTGCTCCTCTTACTTTCTATGTGCTGAAGCGTCTTAAGATAGCTAT
The DNA here is from genome assembly GCA_029582725.1 of Solanum chiquidenum. Classification (NCBI taxonomy): domain Eukaryota; kingdom Viridiplantae; phylum Streptophyta; class Magnoliopsida; order Solanales; family Solanaceae; genus Solanum; species Solanum chiquidenum. The sequence goes on from JAJOOS010002461.1 coordinate 30,869, forward strand.
ATATGTGTGTTTAGTATTCTTGCTCTTCTTAAATGATTACCTTAACTCTTTCTAAGGCTTTGTTAAGTTTTTTGGTAAATAATCAATTGTCCCCTTCCTTGTCTATTTTCTGATCTTCTTTTTTGCTTAAATGTGCAACTGTAATTTATGATTACATCGTTTCATGGTTTGAATGTGAAAGAAATGTGTTAGAATTGGAAATTAATTGTTTTCTCTGTTTCTGTTGGCTTCCAATTTCGTTGGGAAGATTTGAGTTGAATTATTAAATGTTGTTTGAGTTTGTTTACATGTCAAGTTAGTATCAGCCCTCTTCTTGATTACATACTAATTCTTTTTTTTTCTTTGGATGATTTCTCCTTATTTGAGTCCGATTTGGACTCCCATTCTCTTGCATTTGATCCTATTCGAGTCAACCTCCATGAAGTCGCAAAGGAGTAAATAATATTTTATTGGGTTTTAACCCATAAGGAATGGGGCAGCAGTTCGCAACAATTTCAGCCCCCAAAAATGGTCGAATATGGGCTGGAAATTTCAGTTATTTAATTCACTGTTTACTTTATTTCCTCATTATTATTTTTATTGTGAATGCTAACTTTTGTTAACTTTTTCTTTAACTTAGATGAATTCTTTTGCAGGTTCTTTATTGGCTCTTCCATTTCGTTAATTGTTTACTTTAAGTTTTCAAATTTTCAAACTCTTTTTAGTTAGGCAATTTAAGCTTATAGAATAACTTGAGAACATTTCATGTTCTTTCATAGTTGTTGAAAAACTTTGAATCCATGTTTATGAGTTTGAACTAACTATTTAGTTCAAATTTTTTAATAGGATAAAAATTGTTAAGTTTCTTAAAAGTAAATTAGTTGTCTTTCAATTTAACTTAGGATTTTGTATGAATGACTTGAGGATTTCTTTTATGGACTTTGTATGAATGACTTGAGGATTTCTTTTATGGACTTTGTATGAATGACTTGATGATTTCTTTTATCCTTTCATAGTTGTTAAATGAGGTTCTTTACTCTATGTTTATGAGTTTGAATTAATCGTATGATTCAAAACTTGACTCGGATAAAAATTCCAAGTTATGTTTATTTTTGAGATTTTAGAAGTGTCAAAAGATTTTTATTTGAGTTTCAAACAAGATTTTTATAAGTAATCTTTTTTTATTATAAAATTAGCCAAACTTTTAAATTCGTCGGTCAACCGTGTGTTAGGGGATTCTCTAAGATGCCTAAAACCTTCCTTAGAAAATTATTTGAACCCTTTCCCGACTCTGGTTTTATTAAAAAATGTTTTATTCAATTTTCTCTTTAAAAAGGTTTCTTAATATCCCCTAAAAATTAAGTGGTGACTTCCAAATTATAAACTTTTTCCAAAAATCAATAAATTGCCAAAGTTGTGAAATTGGTTTTGAAACCTTAGTTTTTGAAATCGGGTCGTAACAATTATCTAAGTATAGCTTAAATAATACTTCGTCCGTCCCTTTTTAATTGTCATTTTGTGCCTTTCAAAAGTTAGTTTGACTAATTTTTAAATCTAAATTAGATTACATTAATTCGATATTTTAAAAAAACTAAAAAATCAATTGCCATGAGTGCAAACAATTCATATCATTTTGATTTATTTTTTCAATTATAGTTGATTAAAATCAGACCAAATCAGATTTTGTTGACTTTTAAAATTTATATTCAAAGCAGATAGTTTTTTTCTTATTTGACTTAGATTTGGTTTTTGGTTTTTGAGCTTATGTGAACACTCCTAATTATGACGATATAATGAATTTTGATCTAAAACAACAAAAAAATTAGGATATCATCGTGATTTTTGAAATTCATGAATCCTGAATTCAGTATCTTTTTGAAGCCCCGACTATTTCAATTCGAATTTGCATCTTATAAGGCACATCAAATTTCTATTAGAATTTTTTCTTAATTGTAAGGCTTAAGTTAAAAATCTCTAGTTAAAATTAAAAAAATAAAATCACATGTGATTCAAATAGTTTAATTCTTAAATTTAATATTCACTTTAAAGCGCAACTAATTGATTTATTTACGTATTCTCTTGGTTGGAAAAATTAAAAGAAAAACAAACGAACCGATCCATAAATTACTCAGAAATTACTTAAATCTTTAGCTGATTTTGTAATTATTTATTTATTTAATTTAATTTGTGGTTGTCACTTTGTGTCATGATCCCAAATTTTGGAAATATAATTTAGAAAGTTAATTTTGGAATAACAAAATCTATTACTCCACAGCTAGTCACCATTAGTAATTTGTACCCTTCGTTCTTATCTACTTGTTACTAGATATGGGACCCGTGCCAGCACGGGGCCCAATATATATATTTTTTTATTTTAATTTATGTTATATTATGAAATTTGAGAAGTTATTGAAAATATTAGATGATTTTAAAAATATTTTAAATTGTTAGTTATTGTGATTTGTAGTACTTTTTTTTTACATAATTTTGAAAATAATATTTATTACTCTGTTTGTTGTAA